>VUQJ01031747.1:7622-18343 GCA_015108635.1 Andinoacara biseriatus | reverse complement strand
TATATTTGTTTTTATATATATATATATATATATATATATATATATATATATATATATATATATAAACACACACACACACATACACATACATACTTACACACACGCACGCACACAGCACCAGTCAAAGGTTTGGACATGCTTTCCCATTCATATAAATGTATGTGTCCAAACTTTTGACTGGTACTGTATGTATGTGTTTGAGTGTGTGCTACATTATGTGGAAAAAAGCTGCCCACTGACTCCTTTCACTGGGATGCCAAAACACAGCTTTGTTCAGGAAGAAAAAGTGGGCACATCATCCAATAAACTAAACTGGCCAGTCAGCTATGAACAAGTGTATACATCCTGGGATATTCCTAACTGTGAATTGTACAGTTTACTACATGATTAAAATGACAATTAGCGCCACGTGACGATGCCACTCTCAACAAAATGACATGACCCAGAAGCGTCGGCTGTTACCAGATTTACAACGAAGCTTCAGTTCCTGGGTTTATTTGGGAATACCAATGGTTTTCATTCCTGACTATTTCTGGGAGAGGTGGGCTCTCTATATTTTGGTCAAGGCCTTTAAGCAACCAAAGCAACACAGAAAAAAAAAATCTTTGTTTCAAATGCAGATTCTGAGATTATATAACAGTCTGCCAATGGTTCCATTCTTGTCTCACTGTGTGCCACCAACCCACCATCTCTATCCACCCACTCTATCATCTGCCCTTCAGTTTTCTTTGCCAGGCTACAGAGCGGGGGTTTAGTGGGTCAAGGACACTGAGATAATCCACTCGTCCTCTGTCGAATAAATGACAGGGCCTTGAATTACACTCAGCTGGGACCTACGACCATTCAACACCCCCCACCCACCCCCTCTCTCGCTCTGACAGACAGACTCTGGCTGAATTCGTTCTCTAGCTCGAGGCATCACTGGCTTTCATCTCACTGTCTTTCTGTCCCTTTTCTCCCTGCTAAAGAAAGAAGTGGGGCTTTAAAACAGAAGGAGAAAAGGAAATGGAAGAAATACCAAAGAGAAATGACAGAGACTAAGTGTGTA
The DNA here is from genome assembly GCA_015108635.1 of Andinoacara biseriatus. Classification (NCBI taxonomy): domain Eukaryota; kingdom Metazoa; phylum Chordata; class Actinopteri; order Cichliformes; family Cichlidae; genus Andinoacara; species Andinoacara biseriatus. The sequence continues at coordinate 17,295 of VUQJ01031747.1, read as the reverse complement.
TGAAAGAAGTGTGAGAGAGACTTGACAACAAATGGCTGGTGCCCTTAGCAACCGTGCAGTGATGCTGGCAAAGCCCTGCAGTGAGGCTAAAAACTCTCTCCTTTATACTTCCACTTCCTTATCTATTTTCTCCCCACTTTCCTATTTCTTTCCCAGCTTATATATAGCAGGACCCCCTTATTCTCCTCACCCCCAACCCCCCTCACTTCCTGGAAGCAAGTGATGAGAGAGGGTGAATGGACTGTGGCCTGTTGCATAAGGAGATAAACTGGGCCAGTGAGTCAGGATGCTGGCTCATATGTGGCTCTGTTCAATAAGGTTTGCACTCTCTCTCTAAACCTCTTTCATTCCTTTGCTTCTGTCTAGCTTCGATTCCTCTCAGAGAGTCTGACGTCACTGTGTCCGTATCAGTGTCACCTTTAAACTGAATTCTGTAACACATTGCCTCTGTTCTCTTTACATCTTTTTTTTCCTACACTGAGGGCAAATAGGATTTACAAAAGGCTAATCCAAAGGATGGCCAGAGTTTATATATATATATATATGCAAGTAAATATAGCCTATTTATCTGTGATTAACAATTTACGCAACCCCATCTGAAGTGTCTTGAAGTTTCTGGTGCTGTTAAGTAGGTTATAATCTAGCTTGACCTTAATGTGAAATTATCTCTACTCACCAAACATCCTTTTCATTACACTTCTATTCCACTTCCTCACCCGATTCAGATTATCTGCCTCTCTAAAGACAAAATCATCTTCCTCAAACCATCCATCTCATTTTCTTGTTCCTAACAAGGTGTAGAGCAGACAGCTGTCAGTGGGGATAAAGATTATTCCCCAGAGAGAGTCAGAAGGAGCTAGAAAATCTTCCCCCTTTCCACTATACAGAAAGCCGGATCTGCCATGTGTTAGGTTTTAGGTTCACAAGCCATTGTCTGATTAAGTCCACTATGAATGCTTATACTTACTGTTCTTTGCCTTAATTTTTATTGAGAGTTGATCTTACATTCTTTTTAATTTTATGCTATTTCTCATGGATGATGAAACTTTAGCGGGCTACAAATTATACAGGAGATATGACAGCCCCATTCTTCACCCAACAAGACCTTCAACTAAACACTTATGTAGGAGTGCTTCCACTTAAAACAACCAACAAAGTCCATGTTAGGACAGAATTGGATTGAGGTGGTGTAAACACATCCGTCAACCTGTCAACTAGGAGGCTGGAGTTCAAATCATCTCTAGGCCAACTTTTAAAAGATAGATCCTTTGCTGGCTCCAAAGGGGATTCCCAGGTTAAAACGTTACAGCATTTTGGGGCTTATTTAATGGATGATAATCCATTTAGGTACAATCCTAATATGATAACATGCAAAAGTGAAGCTTTTGCTGTCTTTCAGACATGCCTGTAGTGTATCTAACTGATTTGAATCATCTGGCTTTGTACAGCTGCTTATGATCAGCCTAGCAATGAAACTACAGCAGTGTTTTCTAATAATTATGCCTAAGGGAACCATCCATTCATCCATCCATTCTCTTCCGCTGCTTCAGGGGGGCTAGATCTATCCCAGCTGCCATAGAGGAAGAGGCAGGGTACACCCTGCACAGGTCGCCAGCCTGTTGCAGGGCTAACACAGAGAGACAAGACAACCATGCATACTCATGTATAATGTAAAAAAACATTGGTCCCAGAACAGAACTTTGTGGAACTCCATGACTCCAGGTGTGAAGAAGACTCCCCATTTGCAAGACAAATTGGAGTCTATCAGATAAATATGATTCAAACCACTGCAGCACATTTCCTTTAAGATCAACAATGTATTCTAATCTCTGTAGCAAAATGTTATGATTAATTGCAGATTTGCATGCTGCACTGAGGTCTAGCATAAATCATGTTACTTTAAAAAGTAACGCTCGGTTGTATTGACAGCATGCAGAGATGACCTGGCTAGTTGTTTTCTGGGGGAGGACAGTCTCTCGTAATCACACCAACTAGTTCTAAATAGATACCTACTGAATCAATGAAAAGAGTTACATGCATGAAGCTTGAAACCAGCTTGTATTATTAGCAGTCACTAGGGCTCTCAATAGAAGCCTTCTGGTAGTTATTTCACTAGTCGATGGCTTTTAATGTGAAGCAGCACCAAACAAAATGCCAGTAATGTAGGAGCGAAATCACATCAAAGATGTGATGAAATGTTGTGGAACAGCCAGTAGATAAAGGCACATACCACTGACGTCACTAATTTGCTTCCAGCATGGTACTGTTCTTACATGTCACTCTTTCTTCCTTCACTCGCTGCGGTTTCTGTGCACGTTTGAAAAGAGAAAGAGTCTTCCTCTTGCTTTCCTCTATTCTTTCCAGCTTGTATGTTGTAGGTATGCATTAATATACTGCCTACTCAAAGGTCAACCAGGGCCGACGGCAAACCGTGGAAAATGAGTCAGCTGTGAATTTGTATGTGACTGAACAGAAAAACATGGACTTCAGTTTTCTAAGAATGTCATGAATCATGAATCAGCTCACCATGACTCTAGAGGAATATGAATGATTTTATGGAGAAAAACTGGATGATTAATCACAAAGGGAAGTAACACGTGTGCCTTGATGCACACAGAAACAATTTACACTACAGTACTCCTGATGTGGCAGCCAGAGGTGGGAAATCAGATGTTTTAAAACCTTTTTCTTATTTAAATATATTTTTTATGTATCTATATAGCAGCATAAGCATTTAAAGATTTTTTTTACACCTATACCTCAGCCTATGGCTAAAAAGATTTAAGAGCTGTGTACATACTGTGCAATACATATCTTTAAATCAAGGTTTGTGTCACAGAAAATCCCTGCAGTCCATACCAAATAATTGTTTTCTTTTGCTCAGCTTAGAATTTTCTCCAAGAGGTACCTGAAGGCAACTGTTTAATTCAGCCAGTTTGTCCTTATCTGCCCAATAAATGAAAGTTCAAATGTGCAGAAAAGGCACAAACAAGCCTTATCTCGTGGGTTTTGAGGGCACCAGCAGCATTTCCTATTTCAAAGGAAACAACAGGGCCATTAGATGCACTGAATTTCTAAGAACATCTGGAGGAAGCAAAGCTAATGCATGCTTAGTTTTTTTGCTTTCCGTATGGAGGTTAATAGACTGCAGGCACATCAGAAAAGCTCACTCAATGCTCGACACGTTTGGTCCAACACAGCTGACATACCGACACTGAACAAAAGGCTTGCTGGACGTTTTAACTTGATTTGATTAAAAGCACATGATTAGACAAGTCTCTGTCCAGTGAATCACCTAATTTGCATGTCAGGATGTGACTGGATGAGCACTCATGACCCATCCTCATCTGAGTGAAAAAAGGCTGCAGATGTACGCTACAGTGACATGTAAAACTAATTTCTGAAAGGTTTGACTCTGCTGACTTTAGTGAACCACAATCATGATTGTTGTTCCAAAGCACACAAACCATGGAAAAATGGAAACAGCTTTAGGCTGTCTGTCAACAGAACTTGACTGATTACGAACTTGATTTGGTTATTTAAACAAAGGTTTGCATAACATACATATAATAAAAGACACTGTAAAACAGAAGGAACTCTCTGAATCTGTTCAGCATGCTCTACCAAAAAGCTCTGAGTCAAAAATAAAACCTGTGGTTTCACTTCCTCCTGAGTAAATTCATCATTTGAATTCACATAAGATGTGGTTAAAGCAGCAGTGTGAGAACACACATGCTGTATGTGTCAAAATTAACATGAGAGGGGGAGAGAAAAGGCAGAAGGAAGTGTAGCCTGTTACTGGATCCCAGTGAAGGAATTGTGTCCACACTTGTTTCTCAGATTAACTCTTAAAGCATCAAAGCAAATACACAGCCTATGCTTACCGAGTCCTAACTTTTATCTGGAAGAGGATTATACGGCTTCTTTTTTATATTATACTGTTACTGTTATGTTTATATAATCATGTTTTTAAAAAATTTTGACCTTTGTTTTACTCATCATCCGTTAGTGCTATGAAGTGCAGTTTTACACCTGCCTCAGAAAAACAAAGCAGGGACATGTGAAGTGTTTACCTCCTGCACATTGAGCCTCATCTATCTGGTTCCTAATAACAAAGTACACAATTGCATAACCACTTCTGCAGCTTTTCACATTTGAGTATCCTCTACAGTGATGTAAGATTTTGCTGGTTCAAGTTTCATTTTTCTGTTTCCAATCTGAAATCAATGTGAAAGGAACAAAGTACTTAAGTAGGCCGCAGCAAAGTTTCTAAACTAATATAGAAGTGGAAAGACCAGAACAGGACTGTAGCAAAGTTGTATCTGTCCAACTACTTTACAATCGGTAAAAATGGCAAAACGTTTGTCCAATCACCAGGAACAAAATATAACTCAGAGACCCAGAAATACTTAAATCCTCCTATTTCTGTTAAAGCAACAGAGCACGTATAGGCACAGCAAAGGATTGAGATACTCAGTCAAGCTGACCGCTAGAAGACATATGGCTGTCATTTATAATGCAGTATGCAAACTATTGGCAACAGTGACAGCACAAGGACCGGATTACTAATGTATGTGTCTGTGTCTTCAAAAGGATCATTTGCACTGATCAGCCAAAGTATTATGACCACTCAGAGATTAAGTGAGCGACATTGATTACCTGTCAACAGCACACAATGGTGGGTTTTTGATATATTAGACTGAAAGCAAACAGTTAGTTCTTGATATGAACACAGACAGTGTAGAAGATGGGTGTAGCCAACCATTTCCTAGTGAAGACCAATTATAAGTCCCCTCGCTGAGCATTTTCTCCCTCGCTGTCCTGAATGTAAACAGCGACGGGTGGGTCTGAAAGCGACTGATGGACAAGTTTTTAGCAAATGAGCACAACCCAGACAAAATGGTTTTTTGGCCACGTAGTGGAGGAAGTTTGATGCTCTGCAAATTGCAACTAGGAGGACAGGACTTAAAGGCTCTCCCGCAGTGCCAGAGGTCTTGCAGAGCCCATGACTCAGTGGGTTCTAGCAGCATATGCACGTATTAGTCAGGGGTCATCATGTTTTACCTCATCAGTAGATATATATGCTCCAAGTGATGGGTGTTTTACACACTTTAGCCATTTATGTTCTAAAGCCATCTTTAAACACGCATATACACATTGAGAGGAAAGCTGATTGCTAGAATGGAAACATCAGTGGGTGTTGTCGTGTTCAACATGTTTAAAATGATGCTGACCCCACTTGTCTATGAATTTGCATTGAAAACAAACAAAATATGAAGATACCCAGGCAAACGCTCAACTGCTAACGTTTAGCCCAGCTCAAGTGTTATAGCGCTTTAATTTATCCAGGATTTAATGAAAAGAGCTGTTTGCAAGCCACATACTGCAACTGCGTAACCAACAAAAGTGCTTAAGTGGTTCAAAACCATATGGAGCTGACTGCAAAGGAAGAATCTGCGCAGCACAGTGTGGAAACTTTCCGTAAACTCCATCCTATTCATTCATGGATAATTCAAAATACACTGTTTATGCATGTGCTATAACCATATTCTCTGTGACTACAGTATCCAACAGCTTTTCCACACAGGCCAGAGTTATTAAAAGTTAACAGAAATCACAAAAACTGAATTAAAATAACACTTATAGAGTATTTTAAAGATGCACCAATACATTCAAAATGGTGTCCTGTTGAGACACCCCTGCTGATGTAATACTATTAAATTTTATAGCTTCTGCAGAGACCTCATTACATAAACAGTGGAGTTGAAGTTAAAAAATTACTATGGCTGATTTATTGGTTTGGGTATAGATTGCAGTGGATACTCAGTGTTAGCCTCTGTGCTGTGGCTACACCCAGACTTCTGTAGACAAAGAATGTAATGCTATGTTTTCCATGAATCAGTTCTCCCTTTGAATAACTTGTAAACTGCTCACTTAAAAATTGAGTTCTTTAGTGACTTGCAGTAAGCACAAGCCAGAGAGGCACGTCACAGGCCTGCCACTTCTGTCACTCCTCCTGTTGTACACCTGGAGACAGCGTTTATTTTTGTGTCTTCTTTTGCTGGCTTTTTAGTTAGCATCTACAGAACACACAACGCACACTAACTATACACTTCAAGTCACAAATATTTCAAATTCCAGAACTTGATTGTATGTCTGTTTGATAGATTGTAGATTCACAGTCATCCAGGTCATAGTATTCTCAAGAAAAAAGGATGACTAAACTTCCTTAATTTTTTTTTTTTTTGCAGATATTTCACCTTTAAAATCAAAAGGTGAAGAGTGCCAGGTATTTAAATCATAGGGTGGGTTGTGTCCTGGTCGTTGACCCACGATTAATCATGTGTGTCATTACGCCAAAGGGTGAAACAAAGGTGTGGGATATTACCACCAGGAATTTTGGGTGAAACCACTGTGACACCCTGCTCCGCCCTATCATGTGACCTATTGAGGTCACCTGAAGTAAGGTGTGAGTGGGGGTTGAGGCGCATTTTAGGTGGCTGACAGCTGGTGTTGCAAGCCACCACCTCTGTTCAATGATGGTTGTTCACAGTGGATACAGATGGCCTCTTTTACTCCTCTTTCAAACCATCTGTCTTCCCAGTCCACAATGTGAACATCGAAAGAGGGTCCTTTATTCCGTAGGTGCAGAAGTACAGTCCTGTTGAGATGCCTCTTCCATGTTGGGCCATGTGTTTGTGCCACGGCTGTTTAGTTCACGTTTGAACTGCCCAGCATACACTATGCTGCTTATCTTGTGTTTGGATGTGTGGATGGGTCTGAAGCACACTGCGATGTCACAGTGTTGTTCCATTTGTCATTCTCTTTCTCCGTAGTTGCTGTCTGACCTTTTTTCTCGTGCATGTTTGCTGATTTGATGAAGGTCCCGTTTTTGATTGGTTGATGTGGGGCATTTTTACACCAATAAGAAATGTGTGTGGGACTTTAGCTCGCAAGCACTTTCTGATTGAATATCCCATTTTTACTGTTTCTTCCTGCGCCAAACACACATCAAACGTGACGACAATATTCAGGAAAAAGCGTAGCATGATTATTTATCACAAGTCTGGTTTTACTTAGCCTGTCAGAACAATTTAAAAACTAAGCAGTTTGACATCCACACTTCTGACAAAAGTTACACAGGAGATGAGGGAGTCTGGCAGCCACATCATCTTAAATCCGTGTTGTAATTTGGATGCACGCCAAGAATAAAAATATGGAGTCTGTCATTAACATAATGGGTCAGCTTTAAAAAAACTAATTTTAATGATGTGGGTTTTTTTGTTGTTTGTTTATGATGCTACTAAATCACTATTTAAAAAATTTTAATTGTCTTGGAGAGGATTTTGAAAAGTGACAAGCTGCAGTGTCTCTGCAGTGTCTCTGACTCACTCACTTTGGCCGGTCATGTAAGAACAACCTCTTACATGATGTCAGTGAGAACCTGTAAAAGGTCCAGCTCTAAAGCTCCAGCTTTAGACAGAAGGAAGGAAAGGTGAGATGAAGGAGGGATACTGGAAGAGAGGATGACAAAGAGCACACATTTAGCACAGGGCTCTGTCTGAGTGTGTTTCCCACACAGGGCGTGAGACTGGGATAAAGAAACTGAGCTAATTATATCCCAAAATATAATTGTTAATGGTTGGCTCTTAGAGCTTACCCCTAACTACACTGAACAAACAAACCGCACAAGTTCTGCAAAGATGGTTAAAAGCCTGTGAAATATGATGTGTGAAAAGTGTCGAGCAGACCAAATGAACTCTGGTTTCCCGTGACTACTGAGTTCTCAAATGCTGTTGTAAAAGTGTCCTTGTTAGAGGAAGGACAGCTGCCAAGTGTGAAGCCTAAAGTGACAGCGTGTTATTGCACAGTGACAGCCTGTCCATTGTATCAGTCTGGAGGAAAACAAATTGAAGAGAAAGACAGAGGAAGAGAAAAAAGAGTGAGCCTGGCCGGTGACACAGCAACTCTGTGGCGCTCACGGCACATTCCAGCTGACCAGAGGAGACTCTGTGATAACCAAACAGAGCCGACTGATGATCCTGCTTTGTAGCTGCCCGGGCATACTGGTAAAGGCGGCTAACGAGTCCCAGTTTTATTTGTAAATCAGATTAATGATCTGATGTGCTTTTCTGTCTTGAATCACAGCGACTCAGGGCTGTGATTCAAGACAGATTCAATAAATGTGATGAGCCAGTCTATCTTAACATCAGATACTAAAGTGATGCCTTCAGTTGCTCACAATGATTTAAAACAGACTAAAGGCAGAAAATATTCACATTTGAACTGAGTGGTTTGTTTTGGGTCCAGCTCTGCTGTAGAGTCTACATGTGTCTGAAGTCAAATTAAATTTAATTAAATTAGCAGTGCATCATGCTGCAAACTTTACAATTATTACAAATGTTTGGGGGTTTTCAATATCTTCACAAAAAAAGAAAACATAAATTAGCTGGTGCCGATCACGGTTGTTGATCAAACACTATGTTTTTTGTTTTGTTTTCAGCTGTAAGCACATATATGAAAAGCAGCAGGAGAAAACACAAAGAAAGCAAGCTATAAAATATGGGACTAGAAAATCTGCGTTAGTCAGCATGAAACTGAGTGCATGGAACAGACCTGCAGGAAGTGCACAAAGCCCATTATCAGCAATGCTGATAAACATCATCAGGAACATGTTGCACTTGTAGTATTCATACCAGAATGTCCATATATAACTGCATGTGTATGTCAGTATTGACAGCCTATCACAGTGACAAATTATTGATTGCAGCCATGTTCTGTGGGGACAACAGTGGGGCTAGCCTGGTAGTTTAATAAACCCACACTGTAAGTGCTATATATTTATGATGTGTGACACACTGAAGCACAAAGGAGATAAAGGTTGTGTGGCAGGTGACGGGGGAAGTGCTGCCTGTCTAAATGCAATGTGATGATAAATGAGATAGCTGAGTCATGAAAGGAGAGGAGAGGATGACTAACAATAGCCAAACTTCCCAACAAATAATGATTGCTTGCAATCAGTGTCAAAATTACAAGCTTCGTACAAGTTTCACCTAAGTGGGCACTTTTGGTTGAGCAAATATCACATCCCCTCAACCGCAAATCCAGTTTCAGGTTTCTCGCTGTGGCTCTAATGCCAAACAATGAGCAGAGGCTTAGTAGAAAATGATCTGGGATCTGCGGTTGGGAACCTTGTCAAACCTCAGGCTGCTTTCACATTTAGAACAAGAGCAGAGGATGAGGAGCTTTTCAGCTCAATGAAGGGAGATAAGCTCTGCAACAAGGCTGAAGCTGGCAAACTCACTGCTGCCCTCCTCTTTGAATTACTGCTTCAGTGTGTGTGTGTGTGTGTGTGTTTGTGTGTGTAAGAGAAATTTATGAAAGCAGCTATAAACTGCTGCTGCTGAGAGGGTCTGATCACAGTTAGCATTGCCGCTTTTAAAATACACACTCGATGCTGCCTAATGCAACATTTAGATCATGAACAGAAGGTGCATGTAAGAAGGCAAACATGCATTTACAAACATATGCATGTGGGAAGGGGGGGGGGGGACATGCATGCATTTGTGTTAATGATCGGTCCCTGCCTGCTGACATACAGTGGTGTGAAAAAGTGTTTGCCCCCTTCCTCATTTCCTGTTTTTTTGCATGTTTGTCACACTTAAGTGTTTCG
>VUQJ01031743.1:20519-35364 GCA_015108635.1 Andinoacara biseriatus | reverse complement strand
AACAACTCTTGGTCCACTGAGGGACAATTTTATCTTTAAAAAAAAAAAAAAACGTTCTGATGGGACTTTTGAAAAGACTACTGTTTTATATAGTAGTTGAAGCTACATATGTGGGAGGAAATCGGAATAAACTCACGTAGCACGGCGGTGCAGTGGTTAGCACTACGGTTAGGACTATGGTTAGCTGCCTCACAGTTAGAATAACATCTGAAAGGCCAAGGTTCAATTCCACCTTGGCCTGGGCTTCTCTCTCTGTGGAGTTTGCTTGTTCTCCTCGTGTCTGTGTGGGTTTCCTGCCACATGTTCAAAGACATGGGGTTAATAAGTAAATTAATCATTATTGTCTAGTTTTAATTTTTTAAATAAGTTAAACAATCAGGGATTCTTGAGACATTTGAAATCTGAATAACTATAATAGCACTTTGCCCAATCTGTTGCTTTAATAACAATTAAAAAAATTTTCAAAAAGTAAATAATAAACAGGTTTGTTGTTAAGAATATACGTATATTCATTCAAAATTTTAGTAGCAAAAGAATTTTTTTAATTGAAGGTGTTTAATTTGTTGATAATTTGTTTGCGATTAATTAATTACAGACCCTGTAATTAACTTATTCAAAATTTTTTACCAAGTCCCGGCCCTGGTAAAAACATGCCCTGCCCTGCATGCAACCTGTCCAGTTTAACTGCCATACTTATATTAGCAAGTACACTGTGTTGTCATTCATTCAACTAATGTAAAAGTGTTTAAATACTGACATCTGCTTTAGAGTGTAAATCCTCACAGTGCAAAAGAGTTGTTGCTCATACACTTTGTAGATAGATAGATATATATAGGTACTTTATTGATCCCACAAGAGAAATTATTGTGTAACAGCAGCCAGAAAAATGCAATCTGCAATCTTGTAATTAATTCTTGTTGTGCTGGTGCAGGAGTGGCAGGCTGCTGGTGTGGAGCAGCTGAGGCTCAGCACCGTGGACCTGACTGGTATCCCCAGCATAGAGAACCTCCACAGAGGCGTGGAGTTTGCACTGCAGCACAAAGAGCAGGGAACCAGTGTGTATGTGCACTGCAAGGCCGGACGTTCCCGCAGCGCCACGTTAGCTGCTGCCTACCTTATACGGGTCAGTATGAAACTGCGAGGAGGTCACAGGCGTATCATCACCTGCTGTTTGAACTTCAGCCTAGACAGCAGTTTCAAGTAGATAGTTTGCACAAAAAACTAGAACCACCTTTTCATGGTAGTGCAAGTTTAAAACATAATGGGTGGGTGAAAAAAAATCAATTCACGTGCTATCTTTTATCATTTTGAACTTACATAATCTTACATTGACATAAGAGAAATGCAGGAAACATTTGGGTACGTCCTTTAGATTGAATGCTTTAATAATTACCTGCGCATATATCAGTGGTCAATATCACTCCAACATTAGCAGGATATGAGAAAAAGACAGATTACACACTGCAGCACTCCAGCTTACCTTAATTATTCCATCTTTGTAAGATTTGACTATGGATCTTGTACTCAATATGAAAATCTCTTTGTTTGTGCTTATTTTTTCAGCCTAGCGTCTGCCCCACATAGTGGTGAGGGTGTGTGTGGATTTTTTCATTTTGTTTTATGTAGGATATTAGCTGAAACAATGACCCTGGGTCTAAATGCCACACTTCAGCTCAGTTTTTGGCACATTTACCTCCACATTCACTGAATCACAGTACTGACAGCTTGAAGTCAATATTTCTAAACGCTGAATGTGTGAAACATGCTCATGTCTGATCGGTTGGTCGGGCATCGAGCGGCAGGATTCTTATGTTGACAACGTGCTTCTCCACTGACAGTTACACTGCTGGACTCCAGAAGAAGCCTGTCAGAAACTGGCATCTGTTCGCCCGCACATCCTGGTGCGCTCCGCTCAGCTGGAGATGCTGAGAAAGTACCACCAGCAGGTGTGTGCAGAGTCGAGCTGAGAGAGCGGGGCGCATTATGCTCCCACTGGAGGTGGGGAACTCAGAGCCTCGATCAAAGCCACAGTGACAGGGAATGCAGCTGTTGTCTTCTCCGCCAGTCCTTCTTAGCGTGTGTGTGACTGTAGAAAAGGAGATGTCCAATAAATTATTTATCTTTTTTAAAATGATTTTTCATGAGTTTTACTTGAATTGTCGGGTATTTATTAGCAACAAACAAAAAAGACATTTAAAGCAAAGAGGTGAAGTACTGGTGAGTCCCCGGTTTCGGTGAAAATCTTTTAATATCTAGAATTTGTACAGCTTGGAGTTTTGTTGAATGGAATGTCCTTCTGTTTTAACCAAAATACCAAACAAATTGTGTAGGACAAATCATTGCACTAATAAGAAAGCGGCTTTTTTAAAAAATTTATTTAAAAAGAAAACACTCCTGTTGAGACTGGTTAGAGTTTGGCCAAGAAGATGAGAACGTTTAGTGAATATTTCAGTAATCAAGGTATTACTGTAGACTGGAAAACACTGCATTTTACTCTACAGTGCCTCATAATGTTAAACAAGGACCATAAATAAATACTTGTTACACACAGACTAATAGTGCTTCTTTATTTTCCGTAGTTCTGTATAGTTGGCATGTGCATGTTTAAATGTAGTTACGGCGGGAATCACAGAGTAAGTCATGAATATGCAATACCTGATACATTGAAAGATGGTTGGCTAGGATGCATCATTTTGTTTGTGGAGCAGATAAATAATGCAGGAATTTATTTATTATATAATTGTGTCTATTGTGTCTGTCCAGTTTTAATGTGTCACTTTATTAGGTCTCTGGTTAGCTTTCCCCTGCTGTTAGTCATCTGAATGAATGAATGATATTTTATTGATCCCACAATGGGGAAATTACAATTAACAGAACACCCATCCAAGGGGAGATAGGTGAACTGTGGCTATGCTGCCCCCCTTCTGGAGGCGCTGCCATAATTTGTGACGTGTGAGTGAGTTTACTTACTTTTCACTTTAATTTCATTTATTCAGTGAAGTAATGACTGTTTATTCAGATTTGTGGAGATTGTAGAGTACCTGCAGGTTTTAATGAAAATAGTGATATTTGAATACAACAGATCCATAATCATCAGAAGAGGCAGCAATACAGTATCGATGTTTGGTTCAAACACTAATATGCATATTGCAGATAAGGGATGTCTCAATTTCTAAAAAATATTACACATACAGCTGAGAAAATTAAAAACAAACCAAAAAAAACAAAAAACAGAAGTGGGCTGTAACAGAACAATGAACAAGAAAGGAAACCAGGAGGTAAAATATGAGAAAAGGGAGGAGGAGAAGGAGTCAACGCAATTCCTGCAGCAGATGTTAACAGACATTAAAAGTTGCTTTTCTTCAAATGTTGATGCACTGTTCGGTTCTGTCACACACACACACACACAAATAAAAAAAAAAAACACGTCCATAAAGCTTAAGTCAAGCAAAAACACCCAAACTTTTATTTAATTTTTCCAAGGCTAGCAAGAAACGAAGCCGATTGAGCCTGATTACAGCTGTGTGGTTACCACAATAAACACAGCATCTTTTCTCAGTATATTTTATTTTATAAATGGGTTTATTGTGTGTTCCACTTTATTACTAAGCAACTGAAGCAGCCTCACTAATGTTAACAGAGAGAAAATAGTCTTTATTGAATCACTCTCCCACTACAATCACAGCTCGCTGTCTTTAAAAGTCTCTGTTTTTTCTCCAATACATGTATTGATCATATGTATTGATAGTTATAATCTGGCTGACATGTCAGGCTTAAAAAAAGAAAAAGGTTCGGTATATTGGTGGCCAAATATTCCAAATCTAGTAACAGTAAGAACATTCAGAAGCCAATTGAAAAATCCAGAATTCTAAATAATTGGTTGCAAAGAGACTTAACATTATTTGGAAGTTCATTATTGTCAAAAACGGAATTTATCTTCAGACTAATATACCCCACTTACTCTTTACCTTTATAAACACCCTCATCTTCAATTTCATTTGGATTTCGAGTTGGTTTCTTGGAATTTCGAGTAACGGATGGAGATTTTACTCGCTCTCCAGACACAGCACATGTGAAACTACTGAGTAACAATTGTCCTCCGGTCCATGAGGGGGCGACAGGCCGATAACAGTCTCCCCACAGCCTGAAGAAAAAACTTCAGCGAGACAAGATGGCGGCGTCGTTGGTACGGTTTGTCCGCGGAGGTCTCGGAAGAAGTTTTAACAGTACGCTAACTACAAACCCATATACAAACTGCAAACTGCAGTAATTCATTTTAGCCGGTGTCCATTTGCATGCTAACAAAATGGTGTCGCTCTCAACTGTCAAATATTTCGGGTTTGACCTTCGAGATAGCTAATGCTACCTTTAGCCAGCTCTAATGTAGCTGTGTGTATTCAAATCTGTGGTAAATCCTTTCTGTTTGTCCCCTCTCAGTTGCACGGACGTCGTGCCTCCTGCAGCAGCAGACCAGACTGCAGGGCTCCAGCACCGAGTCTAGGCGTGAGTACACATTAACTCATGTTGCAAGGGGATGCCAATAGAATAAATTCATAGCTTAACTATTCAGCTGTTTTGACATCAAGTAGACAAATACACGGAGACGTCAGAGCCAGATAGGCATTAAAAAATCGATCCAACAACTAACTGTTGTTGGAGTATGGAGTAGTATGAATCCCAGTTTCTGCCCATGAATGTGGGTGCAGTGGCCGGGTGTTTTTGTCCCTGGTGCTTGCTAACATTACACAGGAATGTGGTAGAGCTAAAATCATTAGACTTTTTAAAAAAAAAATACTCTCAGGTGCTTAAAAAGAATATCCAGAGGGTCCAAATTTGGATAACGACTCATATAGTGGGGCCCAGAAGTCCACATGAGCTACCTAGAAGTAATAATAATAAAGGTTGTTGTGTTTTCATTTGTAAAGCTTTGACTGCCCAGTTTTCTTGCACAGTTGTGAGGCTATTTTGCTAATCACATTTGTATTCTGAAAGGCTTAGTAAGTTCACAAATGCTTGATTCATAAAATAAAGCATTACATGCACTAAATTATTACATGCATTTACATGCATTAAAGCACTACATGCATGAGATGAAATATTGGATTTTCCAACAGCAAAGAGGCGATGCCAAAGCAAAAGCTGTCTGTGTGTAGCACAAATGCTAGCTTAGTTTGCCACTTATTTTCAAATCTGGCAGCTTCTTGAAGACTGAGCTGCAGGATGAGACAGTAGCTGCTTCCTCTCCGTGTTACCTGCTGCAGGCAGTGAATCCACTTTAGGGTGGGGAATGTCAGTAATGACTGACAATGTTTTCTTTATCTTTAGGCTTAACTCAGTATTTGCATATGAGAGATGGGATTTGATTTGTTTTGGTCTCATTGTCCTGTATGATCAATTTAGTTGTTTTCTTCTATGTTTTTATTTGCTGGATTGACAGCTGGGTTAGCCTCCAACCCCCCACGATCCTGAAAAGGATAATGGATGCATGGATATTTTGTAAAGTTAGGAACCAAATTTTTAAGTCAAACCTGATGTTGCCTTACACATTAGGAATAAATCCTGATCTGGTCTTCACAGTGAGTTTATTATTTTAACACTAGTATCAGGTCAATAATTGGTAGTGGCAGCTACCTGAAGCCAAGGTATCATCATTGGGTTGCAACTGAGAAAAAGCTTCATCAGTGTCACCTTAATGCTTAGTAGAGTTTTCAGAACATTGATGACAGTCAGGGGTGAAAAATGGATATTTGGTTCTGTGGCTCACATCACATATTACACAGGATGCACAAAATCTACAGTGTCTGCCATGATGAATTTACTTTATGTCCTCTGTTCTATGCAGCCACTGTCAAGCCCACGGATGCTGTCACTCACAACCAGCTGACAGCGTTTGGGGAGTATGTGGCAGAGATGATGCCCAAATATATTCAGCAGGTCCAGGTCAGTTCATTTTCACATCAGAGCACTCAGATGCATGTATTGTAAGTACTGGCATTGACTTAGATGTATTAGACAGCAAACTGATGGCTTTTCAAACTTACTGTTCTGTTTGCAGAAAGTAGGCAAGTTATTGCTGATGTCATAACATTAGATCAGATCAGATTCAACTTTATTGCACATGTCCCAAGTACGGGCAACGAAATGCAGATTGCATCTGTCGAGAAGTGCTTCAGCCAAAACTATAAATATAATACAAATGTACAGATTAAATATAAGCATATCAAGCCAAATATAGCCATCAAGCCTTAAATAATAATTTTAAATAAATCTCTAATTACTTATTATGTTTAGAATCCAGAATCCTGCAGATGGACTAAAATGTGTGTTTGTGTAGGTGACCTGTTACAATGAACTGGAGGTGATGATCCATCCTGATGGAGTGATACCTGTGCTGACCTTTTTGAGGGACCACACCAACGCTCAGTTCAGGAACATGATTGACCTGACAGCTGTCGACATCCCGACACGACAGAACCGCTTTGAGGTAGCGTCACACCACACACGTGCACAGACATATAATGATGGCTCCCCCTCACCTGTTGTCAGTAATATCAATTTGAACAGTTTTGATATTGAGAGACAGGCTGATTGCTTTACTGAATATATCAACGTCTGGAGAGACACAGTCATATTTACAACCGTGCGCTGTTTTTACTATAACAAACCCTGGATCACAAGTGACATAAAGGCAGTCCTCGACCAGGGATGGTGACAAAGAACGGCTCAAATAGGTGCAACTTGAACTAAAGAAGAAATTGAAAATGGCAAAAGTGGAATACAAAATGAAGATAGAAAGGAATTTACAAGTTTTGTTCTTTGATTTTTCAAGTGCTTTTAATACCACCCAACCAAATGTACTCAAAGAGAAGCTCACAGAGATGGGTGTAAATTCTTCTTTTGTTTCCTGGATCACAGACTACTTGTCAGATTGAAGAACTGTTTCTGGGACATTAATGAGCAGCACGGCGGCTCCACAGGGGACTGTCCTGGCTCCAGTCTTTTTCACACTGTATACAGCAGGCTTCAAATACAATTCTAAGTTCTACCTCATCCAGAAAAACTCAGATGACATTGTGATGATATTGTGGTGTGGAGCACGAATGGACAGGAATCTGAATACAGGGATCTTGTTAAACCCCTCAGCAACTGGAGGCACAAAACTCACCTCATACTGAACACCTCTAAGAGGAAGGAAATTAAAATAAATTTCTGAATATTAAGGCCCCCACTGCAGCCTGTGAAGGTTAATGGGGTGGAAATAGAGGTGTTAACAAACTTTGTAGGTTTACACCTAGACAACAAACTAGACTGAATACCCTGAATACAGACGAACGATACAAAAAGGGGCAGAGCTTCTCTTTTTGTTACGAAAATGAAGATCTCTTGACAGCTGCAGTAAAATGATGAAGATGTTTTATCAGTCTGTGGGGGCAGGTGTGCTGTTCTGTGCTGCATCAGAAACAAGGATGCATGGAGACTGCACAAGCTAGTGAGGAAAGCTGGCTCTGGAATTGGAGCCAAAATGGAAACGCTGGGGGAGGTGGTGGGAAAATGAACACTATTAACATTAGAAGCCATCCTGAACAATTCAGATCACCTACTTTATAACATCCTTATGGAACAAAAACCATCAGTAATGGAAGACTCAGACCCATAAAGTTGTTAATGTTTTTATGTTCAAACATGTTTGAAGAAATGTTTCAGCTGTTACAGATTTTAAATATTTTATAATAGTTTGGGGTACTTTCCTTTTACATAACCGGAGGTTGTAAATGTTTGTCAGTAAAATGTGTTAAATTTAATTGCTGAGTTTGTGTGTAACTAGCTTATTGTTTACCTGCTCAAATTAATAAAAGGTTTCCTGGTTTGTTAGAAAAGAGTCATTCTGTTCCAGCCAGAAGAATACATTTTAAAGTAATTTAATTTCTGCATTGATTGTATTCTGTCATACTCACAGTAAGACAGTTGTAATGATCTAAATTACACCTCATATAAACTAGCTGGCTTGTGTGCTGGTTTACAGATTGTGTACAACCTGCTGTCGCTGCGCTACAATTCCCGTGTCCGTGTCAAGACCTACACAGATGAGTTAACACCGGTGGACTCCGCCGTCCCCGTCCACACGGCTGCCAACTGGTACGAGAGGGAGGTGAGTCGCGCTGCACTCATGAAACTTAACATTTGTTATAGTTTATATTGATGTCACAGACAAACTGAGAGTATAGGTGTATTACCACAGGTGTGGGACATGTTTGGAGTTTTCTTCGCCAACCATCCAGACCTGAGGCGGATTCTGACTGACTATGGCTTTGAGGGTCACCCCTTCAGGAAGGACTTCCCTCTGTCAGGATATGTGGAGGTGAGTTTTGAGTTTGGTTTGTTCAGCTCCATGCTGTGCCCACACGTGTTAAATCTGGCACCTCTGCATTCTGTCATTTCATTCATTCAATCATTTTATTTGAACTCATGATGATTCATTTTAGATTTTTAATAAATGTTTTTCATTGTATAAGCTCATGTTGTAATGAAAGGCTTCTATCTATAATAACTGATAATTTTGTATCCCTAATATCTACCAAATCTGGCCATAAAAAACTGAAATTATGAAAATTTACATTCCCTTTCATTTTAAGTGCATTAGCTTACAAACTGAAGCTTGTCTCCCTCTGCAGGTTCGTTATGACGATGAGTTGAAGCGTGTGGTGGCAGAGCCTGTGGAGCTGGCACAGGAGTTCAGGAAGTTTGACCTGAACACGCCCTGGGAGGTGTTCCCCGCCTACCGAGATCCTAAAGAGGATGCACCCAAGCTGGATGCTGGTGATAAGGCCCCCGAGAAGAAGTGATGTCCTCCTGTTTAGCCGGCACACCCTTCATCACCATGTTCTGTTTTTGTGTTATTCTGGGAATCCAGTTCCTCAAGAATCCTGATATTTATGTAAATAAAGATAGTAGTAAAAACAACTTAAAATGACCATTGTTGCATTTTTTTTTCTAGATTTGGATTAGGTGGGTGGTTGTTCCAGTTGATGCTGATAGTACCAAATGGGGCTGACATAAGGGCTCTGTACGAAGTCACGATCCTCCACAATGAACTGGGAAAACCATTTGTTCAGCAGGTTTTTAAGAGTACCCCAGTAAACCTAGTAATCCACAAAGTTAAAGCTTTGATAATTTTTTTGCTTATTTAAATTCCCAAAATGTAGCCAAGTATGTGCTAAAAAATTACACTTTCATGTGGCGTTGGAATCACGAAAGAAAAAAAATGGAATAATTAAGAGACTGTGCAGGATCCTCGTGCTCCCAGGCCTCTGGTAGAGGACCAAAGTTTGGCCAAGCGCCCACGAGGCGAATGGGGAATTTTTGTTTTTAATGCACACACCATGAGCCAAAAAAAAAAAAGTACAATGAAAAAGTATTGGCTGTGTCTTTCTGTATTAAGAGGCCCAAAAGAAAGTGCCTACCAAGTTGAAACAAGACAAATGAACTCCCACTACATACACAAACAGAAAAACTAAAATAAAAATTTAACTGAAACTAAGAATCCAAGCTATAAACTGAAACAAGGAAACAAAGTAAAAAACTCTAAACATAAAAAAATACTTTAACAACTATGTTGCCCTTTTTTGTCTGTGACCAAAATGATCAAATATTGAATACTGGAATTAGCCAGCAGGTGGCGTTGCAGTACAGACTAAAAAAGCTGTAAAAGATTAAGCTGCAAACTGCTCTGAATGCTGTTAACCTTCATCGTGGGCAGAATAACAGTCCAAGCTGTGCGCATTGTTTTTGTTTTTTATTTTGTCAAACATCTTCATTGAAGCATTCATTTTACAAGTAAGAAATACTCAAAACACTTCAAAGAAAGAGTCAACATCAGCCAGACTACTGAAATCAGGCTTTGGGTCAAAATGAGGCCTCTTTTCCCATCAGCAGGATTGCAGTTTCAGTTTTACAAATTACAAATTTTGCCAATCATACCAAGTAAAATCATGCAATTCCTAAAAATGAGCACATTTTGACCCATGTCTGCACCACATATTTTCTAATACACGATCTTCCACCGGGATTATCAGAAACAGAGAAGCACAGACCAGAAACATCCAGCATATCATCAGTCACTGTACAGATAATTCACTAATCAATAAAAGTACACAGTTAGCAGGCATCGACTGGGTCTGTGAAGCTGCTCGGTAATCATGACAAAGTATCTTTTTCATTTATTGTATTTTCACTTAAATGCATGCATCACACGAGTTTGGTGCAGGATTTCTTAACACCTTCGCAGACTGGTCATGATTTTCTGAGTCTGAAAGCAAAACTGAGGGGGTTCCACCTCTGTGCACTGCTCACTCACTAATGCTGAAACCGAGAAACCACCAAGTGTTAGACTGTGACAGAATATATCTGCAATGAGCCATGCTCACAGTGTAATTTCATATTGTGAAATTAAAAAAAAAATCCCATATTGTTCAAAATTTAGTGCCCTTCTTAGAAGTGAGTGCAGTTGTAAAGGACAGGAAACTGTGGTTTAGTGAGAGTGTGGAGCCACCTGAAGCCAGAGAGACTAGCTGATGCTTGCCAGTGAAGGAGCAGCATCATTTCTCCTCTGCCCAAAGATATCACAGTGAAGCAAAGCCTTTCATGACTTTCCAAAACTCTAATTGTACAGTTTGGTAATATTAATCTAGATTATATTTATGTGACTTTTTTTTAAAGTTCTGCTTTGGACAGTTGGCTTTTCACACATGAATCTTATTTTTGATTTTCTGCTGCTGCACAATGATTTAATTCTCCTCATTTCTCCTCAGAATTTCCCTATTTTCTGCACTTGACATTTGCAAGCAACTACTCACTTTACTGCAAGAGTTGAACATTGCCAGATCGGCAGCAATTATAATTCAAGGGAATACATGAAAGGTTGCACGCTTATTCTAATACAGCTTGTATTTTATTTTGTTTTTTCTAATCAGTCAAAATGATTTTATGCCAGCCCACTGTTTATTTTTCCAGTGAAGATTTCACCGTTGCGGTGCTCCAAAGGGCCACTAAAACTGGCAGGACTGCAGTGAGTTAACAGGCCTGTACGGACATCTTGTTTATTAATAGTGTGGCTGTTTTGATTATTTTAGGAGTTACGTGTATTGGCTGCAATATTCACTGCCGTTCAGCCAGCCAACTAAAGTGTGGCTACCCACGCAATGATTACCCCTGCTGTGGTGCTTCAGTCTGAATGCAGTTCAGTGGAGGAAGAGGAAGTGTTTACAGACAAGAGTATGATATTGCTTTCCACTAGTTTCCTGGGTTAATTAATTTTTAAAAGAGAACCACAGTGTGGTTCAGGATCCACAGCTGTCGTAAGAGAACAGACCTCTCCGTCTTGTGATCCTTAGTCACTGGTTATGATGAGGGCATAAGAAAAAACAGATTGTGTTATGATTTTGAGTCTTTCAGAGTGAACATCTCCATCCACAGCTCAACAAGATGAAATTTATCCTTGAGAGATTATTTCTTTTCTTTTTATTCTTCTAATTAGTAACTGTTCAAAAGTGGATACCATATAACTTTTGTCGGAGGTTACTTTTAATTTCAATAGTCACCTGGACATAAGGACTAATTACACTATCCATCCAGCCATCCATCCTTCCCTTATCTTCCGCTTATCCGGGGAAGTCGCGGGGGCGGGAGTCTAAGCAGAGAGGCCCAGGCTTCCCTCTCTCCAGCCACCTCCACCAGCTCATCAGGAAGGACTCCAAGGTGTTCCCAGGCCAGCCGAGAGATATAATCTCTCCAGCTTGCCCTGAGTCTACCCCGGGGCCTCCTCCCGGTGGGACATGCCCGGAACACCTCACCCAAGAGGCGGCCAGGAGGCATCCTAATCAGATGCCCAAGTCACCTCAAGTGGCTCCTTTTGATTTGGACTACTTACACTGCCAAAACTTATTGCCAAAAACATTAACTCAACCGAATCATTGATTTCAGGTGTTTCAGTCACTTCCATAACCACAGGTGTATAAACCAAGCACTTAGGCATGCAGACTGCTGCTACAAACATCTGTGAAAGGATGGGTTGCTCTCAGGAGCTCAGTGAATTCCAGTGTGGTACCATAATGCCACCTGCACAACAAGTCAAGTCATGAAATTTTACTACTAAATTTTCCACTGTCAGCTGTTAGTGGTATTATAACAAAGTGGGAATGTCAGCAACTCAGCCACAAAGTAGTAGGCCATGTAAAATGACAGAGCAGGGTCAGCAGATGCTGAGGCACATAGTGTGCAGAGGTCACCAACTTTCTGCAGAGTCAATCACTACAGACCTCCAAACTTCTTGTGAACTTTAGATTAGCTCAAGAACAGTGCAGAGAGAGCTTCATGGAATGGGTTTCCATTCCAAGCAGCTGCATCCAAGCCTTACATCACCAAGCACAATGCAAAGCGTTGGATGCAGTGGTGTAGACCACCAGACTCTAGAGCAGCGGAGACATGTTTTCTGGAGTGATGGATCATACTTCTCCATCTGACAATCTGATGGGTTTGGTGGTTGCCAGGAGAACAGTATTTGTCTGACTGCATTGTGCCAAGTGTAAAGTTTGGCAGAGGGTGGATTATGGTGTGGGGTTGTTTTTCAGGAGTTGGGCTCAGCCCCTTAGTTCCAGTGAAAGGAACTCTTAATGCTTTAGCATACCAAGACATTTTGGAGAATTTCATGCTCCCAACTATGTGGGATCAGTTTGAGGATGGCCCCTTCCTGTTGCAACATGTCTGCACATCAGCGCACAAACAGGTCCACAAAGACATGGATGAGCAAATTTGGTGTGGAAGAACTTGACAGAGACTGTGAGCCAGGCCTTCTCTCCAACATCAGTGTCTGACCTCACAAATGTGGTTCTAGAAGAATGGTAAAAAATTCCCATAAACACACTCCTAAACTTTGTGGAAAACCTTCCCAGAAGAGGTGAAGCTGTTATGGCTGCAAAGGGTGGACCGACATCATATTAAACCCTCTGGATTCAGAATGGGATGTAACTCAAGTCCATATGTGTGTGAAGGTAGACAAAGGTTTTGGCAATATATTGTATGTACACAGACTAATCACCATGTGCACCATGTCTTTCTCTTACAATTTCTCTGGTAAAAAAAGAAAAAAAAAGAAAAGAAAAAATAAATTTCTTTTAAAATTGTTCTGAAGTATTATTTAAAGTCTGAAAAAGTCCAGGCCACTGGTATGCAACTTGTGATATGTAGGAATAGATTTTGCTGCAAGGTATAAAACCTTTGCATCTTATTTTTTTTTAAAGATTGTTTACAAAATGAAAGTCAGCTGGAATTTAGTGAGGATTTTTGGCTCTATTTTAAAGATTCTATCCACCCAAATAACACAGCATTCATTTCAGTACAGTGAAAGTGAATGGGATGTTTGCGGTGGGACATTTCCTCGTTCCAACAAAAATGTTGCGTTCTAAGCAAGTAGTTGCACATGCAGCAGACACAGATGAATGTTATCAGTGAGCTGGAGCAAAATTTCCTTCCACCTGATGAATGTTAGTCAATTAATCTTTTCTTTGTAGCTCTATTTTTGTTCTCCACCAACTAATCAGGAAACTATGTTTTGTTAAATGCTCATGAACACATGAACGGTTTTTAATTTAGTGTTTATAGCAGCAAATGGCTATTATATTTCCAGAAGAAAGCTGCATGTTGTGTCTGGAAATCACTCCAATAAGTAAATATAAACCAAAATGCTGAATTCATCGCAAAACTGGATAATAATTCTATGTAGTTTTGACACTTTAGGCAACATTTTCTAATAGCACTCAGTCGTTTATGTCATCATTAAGACCAAAATACTGATTAATGTCGGTATGATACCTTAATATGCAGGAAGTAAATTAACCTCTTTGTCATACACTGATGTGTTTAGATCATCGTTTATACCAGAACTTTCTTCTCATGAATTTACAGCCAGTTAACTGTAATAAAAATGTAAATGCTCAATAAAAGTGAAGTATGATTTCACATGGTGCCTCTCCAACAGAGAAGGTGATTTCATAAAGTCAAGGTTCATCAAAACTTGAACAGCGTCATCTTTTCGCTCTGGTGGCGTGAAATTAAACAGACATGCATATTATAGCAGCCTGGGAGAAGCAATTAAATTTTCCCCACAGTGGTTCTGGAGACATGAATTAAACGCTGCTAGAATTAGAAATCAAATTAAGGTCCATATCCCCGCAGGCTCAGAGGTGGCATGTGGTCAACAGTCTGATGGATATGGAGTCTGCACATTTCCACTGCGATGTCAGTTTTGTCCCGTCATGCTCTTCTCCTGCTGCGGCCAGTTTTGGGGAGAGTAACACCAAACTCCCAAATGAAAAGAGAATTTTGACACGAAACACACAGTTCATATCAATTCACATGCCTCTAAAGACAAAGAAAGTAAAGACACTTTACCTTACAAGCAGAAACACTTTTGACAAGAAGAACAAATGCACTTAGAGGAATATTTTTCTCACAAAATGAAAAATTCAGTGATTATCTACCACACCTTTAAATCTCCACTATGGGAACACTGCCTTGTTTGCAGCCCAGACTTAAATGTGCATACATAAGGATTTTTAATTTTCATTTTGCTTAGTGTAATGAAACTAAGTACATTTACTCAGAGACTGTGCTTAGCACAGTTTGAGTACTTGCAATATGACTCTTCCCTTCAAATTCTGCAGGACATTACACAAATATAATATACTTTTTTACTGCACTACATTTATCAACAGATGCTTACAAGTTCCTTTTCAGAGCACGACCTTATATCCAAATATTGTGTAATATAAAGACTACGTAAGGACTGTAA
>VUQJ01031743.1:4890-20463 GCA_015108635.1 Andinoacara biseriatus | reverse complement strand
CAGAATTGTAATTATTATAAATCTTTAATAAGCTGATGGTGTGGTTCACTAACAGTGAATACACAATAGTTTTGTTTTCGAGCTGTCTAAAAGACATGGAATCTAGCTGATGAGCTAACACAGAGGTGAGTGGGTAATCACTGAATTTTCATTAAAGAGTGAAATATTCACATCTGGCAAAGTCATATCCTGGGAAGCCAGTGGCTGAAAATTGATTTTGTTTTAAGCAGTGCACTCAGTCCAAGGTCCCTGTGACTTTGTGAAGGAATTCATATGAAGCAGAAAGACAGCCAAAGCAGCATTCATTTGGAGTGTAATTCCCTTGTGCCCTCTGTGAAATCTAAAGACGTTTCCATCTTGCATGAATTCCTCCAACACTGTTCAGTCCCTAGCCAAGGTGCTGCAGCTAGGGTTTCTTGTCTGCATATGATTGGCTGGTGGCAGTATTGGTAGTAGCAGTGGCAGTAGGGAAATCGGGGTATATCAGAAAGCCAGTAAACGTGATATACTTGGCATGGTTGCTGTAGGCACCAAATCCATCTCTCTGGTGGGAGTAGAGCCAGACTGTGTCTCCTGGTTTCAGTGACAGCATCAAACTCTGGCTCTGCAGAGCTTTCTCGCCCTGGCTGTCATCGTAAATCATCGCCTGCACCTCAAGGCGGTTCTTCATCAGCTTGACGGACAACGTCTTCTGGGGCATCTTACCCACGTTGAAGGAGAAGAAGTAAGCCCCAGGAATGCGGCAGGTGAACACTCCTTCCGTCACATTAAAGTCTTCTCCGATGTTGACAAATGCAGTGTCGAAGCTCACTGGTTGGTGCTGCGGCATGCCCAATTGGTTTACACCCACAATGCTTTGGGTGCGCCCCACTGAGAAGGCAGATCTCTGGTCGTCCTCTTCATCCTCATCTTCCTCCTCTTCTGCTTTAATTTGCAGCTCCTTCTCCTCGTCCCTCGTTTCAGATCTGATCTGATCTGTGGCCTGGTTGTTGTTCAGCAGTGGGATGTTGTCCTGCAGGGGCTGGTGGGAGTCGGGATGCTGCTGGTGGTGATGGTGGTGCGTCTGGTAGCCATAGACATCGGGGTAGACGAGGTAACCATTGAAGGTGGTGTAGTGCCCGGTGTTGCTGTATAGCGCATAGCGAGGGTCACCATGGAGACGGAGCCAGACGGTGTCACTGAACTCTAGCTGCAGCATGACGCTCTGGCTCTGCACCTGAAGAATGACGCAGACTGTTATCCCAGTGGAGTCATATATAGGCCTGTTTTACATCAACAACAAACATATAATCCAATCATCTACCTCATGCAGCCCTTCATTTGAGGGAATAATAACCTCTGATCTGTTTTCATTCCCCATCCCTACACAAACACACCCTATGTGAGCGCTACCACAAGCTTTGACGTGATCTCTGTAAACAGTTCCTCAAATACACCTTGAAAGATATTATTTCAATCAATAATGAGATGCCTGTCTAAAGTTATATAGCCTGCTTAAAGGTGACTGAAGTACCACATTTTGGGAAATATGTCAGCTTATGCATTTTTTTGGTTTCAGTGTACATCAGACAGACACAACATTACAGTAAAATAAGCTGCTGGGAAACCTTGAGTCCTGACATTCATGTGGATGCCACTAGGATATACCAGACAAAGCACACATGGCAACGGTATTCCCTAATGGCAATGGCTTCACCCAACAATGGATAATGTGCCCTTTAACTTAAGATGTCCTGATAATAAAACTCTTCATTTATGCCAGTAAAATAACTTTACCCTGCCAGCTCCTTAGAACAGACCCATATGAGAATAACTTTGGTGTCCTGCCTCCTCTTGGCTCTACCTAGCCACAACACACCATCTAAACCAGAGTATTTCCAGTAGTGCCAATGCAAAACTGCTTTTGTTATTATTCTGTCATTCAGTCTGAAATAAACCTTCCTTTTAGGCATTTATTGTAGAGGAGAATTTGAGCTTTGCGCACTGGGTTTCTATCATAAAAGTTAACACTATCAATCTGCTAATTGTGAGGCACAGACAGAAGTGGAGGTGTATTGGGCTCAGATCGTCTCTGCACACACAGACGTTGATGAGAGAGAGATATTGGGAAGCTTATTTTCCGCTGAGTAAAAGTTAAGTTCAACCACATCCTGCAAATCTAGTAATCATAATCAGTAATTAGTGGACACAAGAGGATGGATATCTGATGGGGAAAAAAAATTAAAAATCAGAAACACACCTTCCTCTCCTCTCCTGCATTTTCTTCGTACACGATGGCCTGCACCTCATTCCTGTTTTTCATCAGCATCACAGACAGGTCCTTGTGTGGAAACTTTCCCACTGTGAAGGAGAAGTAGTAGGCCCCGGGGATACGACAGCGAAACAGGCCAGACTTGGCGTCAAAGTCCCCACCGATGTTGACGTAAACAGCGTCAAAGGTCACAGTCATCTTTGGCCCACCTTCCATGCTGGAGGTGCGAGCAACTGAGAAAGCTGAACGCAACTCTACATCATCGAGCAGACGGGCAAAACCCCACACACCACCCACATGATTCAGGCACAACAGACCAATCAGCAGGCTGGTTAGGAACAGCATCCTATCTGTAGAAATTAAGAAAGAAGAAACTTTAGTTACACACAAAAAATGCATTCTCAGATCTTTCAACCTGTGACAGGGCTCTTTTGTTTGGGGTGGGGATGGTCAGTGTAAAATACAAAAGTTTCACTTTTGGAAAGATGCACCACAGATCACCTGGCACAACAGCAAAATGTAATCAATACATGACAGGGAGGTTAGGATAACTAACTTGCACTGCTGCCTGTCTTATTCTTTGATTTCGTGCAAACATTTTCTCTCTACTTCTTCTACAATGAATCTAAGTGGGTTTTAATAAATAACCCTGTTTTGTTCAACCTGATTTAACACAGCGTCAATTCAAGCTCCCTGAAGCCTTGTGTTCATTAATCTTGTTGCTCAGTGATTGCAACTTTTGTAATGGTTGTGTCATTCATTTCCACAATGTTGTACAACTCCCCCTTCACACAATTTTATACACCAGTGCTCTTCTGTGCTCATTATAGATTAGTAATGAGTAGGCAAACCGGAACTTATTGTTGTGGAGAAGAATTCCACCAGTTTTTTTTTTACTGTTAGTTGGTTCTTGATTGCTGACTAACCCTTGCTGTGCTATCATTTGACCTTTAGGCAGTCAATAACTTCCTGATTGTACCTGAACTGCTCGCTAAGTTGGACAGTTTTTGATGTAGGGTACTCAGGCAGGATAGTCTGTATGTCTGAGTCAGTAGAAAAGTCCAGAATTTCAGCTTTAACATCCTACAACAAAAATGCCCCAACTTACAGATATCTGGATATTAATAAA
The DNA here is from genome assembly GCA_015108635.1 of Andinoacara biseriatus. NCBI lineage: Eukaryota > Metazoa > Chordata > Actinopteri > Cichliformes > Cichlidae > Andinoacara > Andinoacara biseriatus. Next base: position 17,083 of record VUQJ01031743.1, on the reverse strand, counting down.
TGACAAAGCTTCAACTCTTAAGTAAAGCCCAAAATGACCATTGTGCCACTAACCTGTTGGTTAGTGAAGTCAAGCTGAAGTTTTGGGCCATTGCATCATGATGTTTTTCAAAAGCAATATATGATGAAAGAAGTGTTGGCCTAACTCAAAGCTGCGGGACACTTCACCCTCATTCTTTTTGACTCTAATGGAGACTATAATTTACAAAATAAGTATCATGAAGTCTTCAGTAAGATTTGAAACTAGTAATGGAGACCTTAAACATATCAGGAAAGTGTTTCTGAGGACATAAATCGCAGAAGCCAAATGGTGATTTTTTTTGTAGACTACTATACAATCAGATTTCTTTATGCAATCAAAGAAGGTTTAATGTACTTCCACATGGACGTGAAGAATGTAAAGCCAATCTTTTATATGATATACTGTGGAGGCGCATGTTTGGAAGTTATTAATACTGGACAAACAGCATCACAAATGACACTCATACTGTGGAGCAAGTATACATTTGCACATCAAAAACAACAAGAACAAAAAAACCCCAGGCAAAATAGGTTTTAAATGTGCCTGAAAGAAAAACAGATGCAGTCCCAGAGCTGTTTGAATCATTCAAGCAGTTCACTCTCAGTAGACGAGGTATTATGTTCTTTATTAGTAGCGACAAGCTCCTCATTGTCTCATTGTCCTCCTATAATGAGCCAACAGGAAGTAGACACACACACGGGTGGAGCTGCGAGGGTTCTCAAAGCTCTGTCAAAACAATAGGACACAGCTTAACATGTAAGGAGTAGAGACCCAGGGGAGTGGTCTCAGTGTTCAGCTGATGCTGCAGTTTTTGCGGCCTTTATTTAGCATTTCAATTTAATTTAATTTATATAGCTTCACATCGCAACAAAAGACATACTGTGGGCGAGAGCCAGAGATTAATAATAACTAATAATAATAATAACTTAGATTTATATAGCGCCTTTCACGAAACCCAAGGACGAGACAAGGAATTAAAGGCCTGTTTGAACAGATGATTTTTTTAACAGTTTCTTAAAAGTGTCCAGTGATGAAGCATTGCGAAGCTGAGCTGGGAGAGAGTTCCAGAGAGTAGGGGCTGCCACACTGAAGGCTCTGTCCCCAAAGGTACGGCGCTTGGTGCGAGGGACAGTGAGCAGACCCAAGGCTGAAGACCATAATGTCCAAGGCTGTTTATGCAAGAGGTCGGAAAAATACTGAGGGGCTAAAGAATTGAGGGATTTGTAAGTGAGGAGAAGGATCTTGAATATAACACGAGACTTTTCTGGGAGCCGATGTAGTTTAATAAGGGTGGGGGTGATGTGAATGCAGAGCAGTGTATAAACACAGAGTGAGAAGAGGTGAAGCCCCCATCGGCAGCCTAGGCCTATTGCAGCGTTAAATAAAGGAAGGTTCAAGGTCACCTGATCCAGCCCTAACTATAAGCTTAATCAAAAAGGAAAGTTTTAAGCCTAATCTTAAAAGTAGAGAGGGTGTCAATTACCCAAAACCAAACTGGGAACTGGTTCTACAGAAGAGGGGCCTGAAAGCTGAAGGCTCTGCCTCCCATTCTACTAGGTATCCTAGGTAAGTAAGTCAGCAGTCAGAGAACTAAGTGCTCTATTGGGGTGATATGGTACTATAAGGTCTTTAAGATAAGATGGGGCCTTTTATGTCACACATGAGAGACACTATAGATATACAACTTAAGAAAACAAGAAAAACATGGCTACAGCAATTGCAGCTCGGCAAGTATGGAAAATATGCTAACATGATGGGAAATAACTGTTAAATATGTTCACCACCTTAATTTCACATTTGGACTTATTTAATCTTAAACCAATATATTATAGCCAATTCAAAAATTCCCTTGCTAAATAGTGTGGATTCGGAAACAGTAATAAACCATCCATTTACAAACCAGTTTATGAACAGCCTTAGGGAATCTTAAGACAATTTATTGCAATTGTCTCAACAATGTGCTTCAGTATTTTCCACAATCAGAGGGTCTTCTGTCATCAGAAGGAAACACTACTGTCATAAGAAATGCTTTAGCGTGGCACCCTCTTAATTTGGTATGGTATCACAAGCAATGGGAAATGTCTTTGCTGGGAAGAAGAGAAGGCTGTATAACTAACAATGATTCAGACCTATGGCTCTGAATACGTTTAGCCAACTGCTGTTATGTTATGAGCCATTCTTAACCATTTAAAATGCACTGTTTCCATAGCGAAAAGTCAAAATTTATATATACTGAATGTACTTTGAGTTGTTCAGATGCACAATCTTAGATGTATATAACTTCACATTCAACATTCACAGTATGACCCAAAACAATTATGATATTGCAGCACAGCAGTAAGTGATGAATGCAAACTAGTGAGAAAAGTGGAAAATATACACATAAAAGCTATATACAACCTTTACAAAGTAGAAAATAGGTCAGCCTATTTTGCTCTGTGAGGGATTTTACTGGCTGTTATTTACCAGAAATTAATTGCTGCTTATTGTATTGAATGTGCTTATGACAGCCTGGCATTGTGGCATCTCACCTAGAGTGTTGTATATTTTTTTGCTCTTCTAGTTACAGTGTGTCACTTAGAAGCTCTGGAAGTTATTTACTGACGAAACTAAATGTTCTTCTTGTATGTTTATACTAAATCGACCTCTTTAAATGGAAACTAATTATAGCAGTTAATTGTACTTAAAGCACTGAGGCACAACTGATCGCTTCTGTCTGATTACTTGTCCCACTGCAGCAGGGAAAGAAATCCTTCCTGCATGAGCAAATAGTGCTGCAGTCGCAGCTCGCTGCAGATATTATAATTTTCCTCTATGAATCATAACACTGCTTTTTTTTGTTCATAGTCTAAAAAAACAAACAAGGAAAACCGCAAAACAGATGATGCAGCAGTTAGGCTCGTTCATATAATGGCACCTTACATTAAGAAATAGTGTTTGTCTATGTAATGGCAGCAGCTTTAACTAGTCATGTAGTTACTCTGCGCTGCAATCCATAGAGAGTTTGATGCTTCAGGTTCAAACAGTAATGAAAGAATAGATCAAACAAACTTCCTCCATAATGAGCACCCATGGGAGTGAAGCACAGAGTGGAGCAACAGAACAGAGCAGAACAGAAAGGAGTGGAGCTGAAGAAGCCCATTCAAGAATAAAGAGTACATTGCTATGCATTTTCAAAAAATGTGACTAATGAGTCACTTTCTGCCACCCTACACAGTTCCATAGTTAAACTGTACACCAAGTGCACATTTCTTTTTGACATTTCATTTGATTTTTGACTTACCTGCATAAATTTATTGTCAATATGTTCATGTATGCAGCATTGAAAGAGTGCAGATTATATGATTATATGTTAGCTGTACCACACTGTGGCCTAATTCTATTGCACAGTAGTGCTTTGAGCTAAAAGTCAGTTGATGATGCCAACAAGTTGATGTTAAAGTAGAACTACTGTGCTTAATTTCCTTATTTTCTGTCAATTATATGCTGTTACAATGTTTGATGCTTATATGGGAAAAAACAATGATGTTAGTGCCAGCACAATCCCTATTAGCCAAAAACCCCTTTAAACAGGCATGTTAACTATGTGAGCACTGTAGCATGGTAGCATGCTCAGTCATCACAGGGTAGCTGATTTCCACATTTGTGCACTCTGCTCTTGATGGTGTTTATGCTTTCTCGCTACACTACAGGCTGAGACAGATGAGGCGGAAGCGGTCAAGTTGCTGTGACTGAAATGAAACACGACATTAAACAGACTCCAGACAATTTGTCTTTCATCCATCAGTCACAAGTGTAGCTCATTGACAATGTTATGAGCCATGATATTCTGAAACTGAGACCTGTAATAATAAATATGAACCATTTTCAAATATTTATCCTTTCTTGAAATGGCTTTAGTATTATGTTCCTGAAAGATAATTATGTTCCTCTTGAAACTCAACAGCTTCAACAGAGCCTTCACGAGTTAATTACCCTGATGGTGTGTGTTCTTGTTTCAAGAGCAGATACATTCATTATTTTTTCTCTCAACTGCTCTGTTTAACCTTCCTGCAAATTATACCATATGTTAATTTAATGTGACTGCTAGCACTCAGTTATGATGGGCAATTATGAGTGCCAAATGTAGAGACTGAGGGAAACCATCAGATTAACATCAGCTCTGACAGATAAAATAAGGGGAAATGTATTATGTTAATGAATTTGACTACTGCCATGAATTCTATTTACTATTTCTTTCTGCTAATTATTAATCTCCAAATGTCTTTAGTTTATCTGTCTATATTTAACTGTGCTAAAGCTACAATCCCCTCAGGAACAGAATACCAGTCCAGCAGCTTTCCCCAGCTTCTTCTGAGGGGAATACCCAGTCGCATGACTGGGAGATCTCATTTTCTCAGCGAGTCCTTGATATGTTCCTTTTAACAAAGGAAGTCTGTTCTTTCACGTGCCAGAGGATTTACTCTGATGTGCTGGTGTAAATAAATCACTTTCCTATCTTCATTCCTCTTAAATACTGTATGTGTTTTCAGGCTTTTTGTCTGAGGGTAGCAACAGATGTAGGCCAGCACTATGCTGACAATTTGCAGAGATAGTCAAAGTTTGCATACACTGTAGAATCAGGTGCAACAAAATGAACATATGAGGATCAAGCTTTGTCTACATGTCCCTCCCAAACTTTGAAAGAAGCTACAATAAGCAGAAAGACCCATGTCAGTGCTTAGGGGTTTTAGAGAGATTTAAATGTGTCAACAGCACTTTTTATTCTCCAAAAACTGCCTCTTTTCTCTGGCCTTCACACTGCTTGGTAGTTTATCCATAGTTGTCTAGATATTTATTGAATTGCTTAACTATTTCTACAGTATGTACAAAATACTTCCACCAGTGTCAGTACTAGCTGGTTTAAAGTGAAAGGAAACACGTTCTGGGAAAATCCACAGGGACAGATTCAATACTCAGTTCGCCGACCAACCGGATGCAGGAGTTGGCTGTGCCATAAGACACCTAATCCACCGTGCCTACATCCATCTGGCTAGGACAGGAGGGGCTGTCCAAATCATGCTCTTTGATTTCTCCAGTGCCTTCAGCAAATTTCAGCCGGTCCTACCAAAGACGAAAATGACTACCCCGCACATTGATGTGCTTCTGGTCTCTTAATCCTGTCCCTACCTTACAAACTGTCCCCAGCATGTTCACATTTAAAACGGTATGTCACACACAGCAGTTAGAAGCACTGGAGTGCTGTTGGGAATTGTATCTTGTTACCTTTTTTCTTTACCCTGTACACTTAGGAGTTTGGATAAGATCACCACTATCTACCTTCAGAGCTTGTCAGATGGATCTGCAGTCCATCGGGCGGGATGAGCTTTCAGAATAACAGTGGGTGGTAGACCATGTGTGCTGAGCTATCTGCAGCTCAACAGCAACAAAACAAATGTACTGATATTGGACAACAGGAGATACAGGATTTCTTCTCCTCTTCTTCTGGTGATGGTCTGGGAAAGGCCAAAGTTGACTCTTGTACCTGTGGAGGCTCCAGTGGCATTTTCTAGAGTGGATGACAAAAGACTTATATAAATGTATTAAGAAGACTAGCTCAGTTTTGGGTGAGAAATTGGACAATCTGACAAAGATTTTTTTTAAACTCTTCTCCAAAATAAATGTTTTCCACCCTCTTGGCCTTTAGTTAAGCAGAAAACGATGTTTAAAATGGCTAAAAGCTAACAAAAAGAGTGGGGTAATTAATGCATTAAAAGTGCCACAAAATACATTAACAGCAAGCAGTGTGAATTATCTGCCCTTTTTTCCATCATTTGGTTTCCCACCTTTGCAGCGTTGTTTTCTGCAGGTTTAACTTCATGCCATGCACCACAGTGGAAATTCTGCATATCATAGAAGATGAAAGGTTGCATGCCTCAGTGACAGGGGCAGCAATGTTATCAAAAGGACTCTGATCCTACAGGGGGATCGATCAATGTCTCAGCTGAGCAGTCCCTCTCTGTATGGACGGGGGACTCCCCACAGCTCAACTGAGTGATGCTTAAAGCAGTAGCGCAGAACTGGTGGTGTGTTAGTACACCACACACACACACACACACACACACTAACCTTGGAAGTAAGAGAGTTGCTGTAAATTCTGATGGGTAAAACACAAGGCAGCCTGTATTTGAAGCGGTCTCCCCCTCCAAAAGTTTCTTCCATGTTGTTTTTAATTACATAATAAAATCTGACTGGAAAATTTGAACAATTCTGTATCTTAGGGTTTATCAACAGTGCCAACGTTCTGTGCTACAATGCAAAGTGGCCTTTTACATTTAGGAAACCAGAGTCCATGTGTCATACCTGCAAATAATGTCCTTGTTTTCATACAAAACTTCATAGCCTTCTAAGATAATAAATCTTTCAATTACAATGGCCACAGTAATTATAACTGCAGAGGAGTTGGTAACTCTGCACTTAAAAGGCTTTTGTAGAGATTCAGGCATTTTTGTTAGTCAAGAAGACCTCCATAGATAAAAGAAGATAGAAAAAAACTATGTGCAGTTATCTTTACCAACATGGTTATGGCCTTCCATTGCCATATTGCAACGTGCATACATGGAAAGCTAGGAGGTGGAGAAGAATAGCACAAAGACTCCCAAACTGAAAGCAGGTGCCAGTGACGACAGAGATGATGCTGATTAATTCAGTCAAGTTAAGCCATAAAAGGAGGAATTGGATTGAGGTGTATGTATAGAAGGGTATCAACAGAGCTTGATTTCATGGTCTCCCTGAACAAATTGTTTCTTAAAATCTGAGTAGCTTTGCCCAAAGATTCATATTTTAGGAAAACACACTAGATTGAAAAATATCAGTACTTTCCTCTTTAATTGTATTGTTGCTTGCACAATGCATTTTCCTTCAATCCAAATGGAAGTGTTGTAGAATCCTAAAATGCGGTTCTTGTTGTTCTATGGGGTTGAAAAAGAAGAGCTGGCATTGATGTAATGGACTCAAAGGGGTTTTAAATAATCATTAGGAGTTTAAGAGCATGTCTTCTTGTTCTTTTGGTGTTAAAAGGACAATGATTGTAGTCAGCTAGTCAAGTCTGTTCCTCGTGGATCAGTACTGTTGGGAAATAATGTTTTGCCATCTGATCTCCAGGATCTACAAAATGTCTGTGACTGTGATCTAAGGAAAAGAGAGAGGGTGCAAAAGAGACACTGAGGGACACGCCACCCATTATTTGTGTGTTTTCCAGACAGCAGAAGCATGTGAGCCGAACTGCTTTTGTCTCCAAAAGGTCAGCCTATGGAGGATTTCAAAACCAGCCTTATTCTTAGATTGACCTTCATGCATTTTTGAGTTCATAGAGAGGCTTTTGAAACCGTCTGATAGACTCAAGAACTGCCCCTGCAGCACCATCAAAATTCAGTTAAAACACTAAACTACAAACACATATCTCTGTGGGTGTCTGTTGTGTCACGAATTGCACCCCAGTGAACCAAATATCCTCAAAGACAGCTCATCCTTGGCAGGTTCATTGCTTTACAAGCTTTGTCTTTATTCAATTCTAATATCACCTCGCCATCAAATTAAGCACCACCACTACACTGTGCCAGTACAATCTGTGCTTCTAGTCCATCTTCCTCTCAGGTTGTGGTTCTCCCTCAGATATGCCCCGTGTCTAAAAATAGAGGGAGGAGAAAGGCTGATTTTTCCTCTCCAGAGACAGATCAATAACTGACAATTGAGATGGGGAAAGAAAAGGAGGACAGGAGGAGGGAGAGAAAATGGAAGGTGGAGAAGGAGAGGAATGATGAACAAATGTGGTAAAATTTCCTGGAGTGGATTTAGCTGTTATTTGAGTGGTTACCGGGGATTTAAAATACAGTAAGAGTGTGTGTGCGCAAACGTGCGCGTGTGGCCTATATAACTTTGTGGTGTGGGTGGTAATGTGTGTGTTTTTCTGTAGCCTCAGCTGCGTAGGTTGTTGGTGGTGTGTATCAGAAGAAATGTGTGACTGTGAGTGTGAATTTATGTGTGTTTGCTGATTAAAATTGTATTTTTGTGCACATGTGGGTTCGCGTATTTGAATCACGATTGTTTCTGCCCTATATAATGTGGTTGTGGGTTCAACAGTGATTTGTATATGATTTTATTTGTGTATTCTGCAGCTCATGTGTCAACATGTGTGTTCATGCTTGTGCATTGGAAAAAGTCAATATCTTGCTTTAGGAGATAAATAATGTGGCGAAGCACTAAATAGAGTAAATTATACAACATATTTCAGGCCACCTGATCTTGAGCTGTCTTGGCACTAGTTAGATTTGGCTGAAAAATAAGTATGTTGAAGGTCATAAACCAACATATTGTGAGCTTTTCAAATTTTCTTTTGCAGTATGACATTTTACCTGTGCATGTGTAATTAAGGTTTAATCTACAGAGGAATAAATACAAAAAAGGGAATATATTAAAATAGATTAATTCCCAGAAATGAGGTGCTTATATAAAGCTACACTGGCTTAAATATGACCTTTTTTCCCCCTAGAGTTAGAATATTTTTGCAGTGGCTATATTTTTATGCAAATTCCCAGCAAACCTTTAAATCATTTTCATTAGCCTCTCATCACATTTATTTATTAGAAAATGAATGAATGTCAGTAGCAAACAGAATATTTGGTTTCTTGGAGATTTTTTTTTTCCAATGTGTGTGCTTTGTGCTGGCGTACGGGTGCAGGACATCCATGCTTGACAATGTTTTTTGTGGTTGTGCACGGAACAGTTTGTTTCTTTGTGTGTGTGTGTGTGTGTGTGTGTGTGTGTGTGTGTGAATCTCTCTTCCATGCTGGGCCATCTGCTCTAGGTGATAACAGACACATTAGCCCACAGACTGAAGCAAAACAACCACTCTCCAGCTTTCTCCGGCTGGCTCAGGATGACTAGTTCATATTACCTTTAAGTCTGCTCTGAGAAACCTGTTAATATGTTTTCATTTTTCCTGCTGCACTGCACAAGCTGTAGTGTCATCATCATCCATTTAACTCTCAACTAGGTGCTCCTCAACTAATCTAAGGGCTGTGATTGGAGTTACGTAACTGTTATTGTTGTGACTGCTTATAGGTAAATTGTAAGCAGCACTGTATATTAATATCCTAGCCCAAATGATGTAGGGCATTGCTTTTGGTTAGGAACAACAACAACAACAAAAATGTTGTTGTCAGCACTTCATTGTTTTAGTTCTCATATTGTGTAAGATTGGAAGAAAACCGATGCTGCATCTGGGATATTTCACAACGTCCTGACAGAAAGGCTGGCATGTTAAAAATTTCTTGACTCATCCAAGATGGCTCTGTCGCTTCATTGTGGCTGACCAATATGAGCACAGCTCAGTTTTGTACAATGGTAAACAAGAAAAAGACATAAAGGAACTGAATAGTATCCTCTTTTGGGGCTGAGATCAGATGAATGACTTGGCCATTAAAGTATATCCCATTTCTTTCCCCCGACAAACTTTTGAGTATTAATCCAGTTTTGCAGCATTTAGCTGAATCTGAGCAGAGCCCTGTACACTTCCCAATTCATTGTGCTACTTCTATCTGCAGTCACATCATTGATAAACACTAATAACTTGGTTCCATTGGCAACCATACATGGCCATGTCATAACATCATGTTTGACAGATAATATGGTATGCTAATGTGTTGTTTCGCTCCTCCCCTCTTTGTCTTCCCATCATTCTGCTACAAGTTCATCCTGGTTTACATCTGTCCAAAGAATCCTTTTTTTTAGACCTCTTTGTGATGTTTTCTGGCCAAGTCTAATCAGGCATTCCTGTTCTTCAGTGTACCCAATGGTCTGCACAAATACAGATGTTTAAAAACATCTGTATTAAAAACATCTGTATTTCCATTAATGAAGGTGTCTCTTGATTGTAGACATCGATCACCCCAAGAGTGTTCTGATTTGGATAGATGGTACATTCCTTCTTTTTAAGAATGTACTGCAATGCAGTGAATGTACTAGATTGTTGATTTGGTTTATTTTGTTTTCTTCAGCCTAATGATGGCCTCCATTTGCATCTATATCTCTTTGAACCTCATATTGATAGTTGCAATGAACAGATACCAAATAGAAGTTCAACGCAATCAACTCCAGGTCTTTTATCTGCTTGATTTGTCATGGACTAACAACGGAACTGACCTGACCTTGAACCGGCTCGTCAGTGAAATGTCCAATCGCTCTCGAGCCTTTAAAAATGAAGGCGATGGTATAAAACTGACTGTAACTCCTAAATAGTTTATGTAATATTTTTGTTAGACCCCTCAAGTTAAACTGTAAAGTCTACACTTCAATCACATATTTACTGTTTGATTTCAGATTCCCTGTGGTGGTGCACAATTACAAAAATGTGTCAGTGCCCAAAATCATTTGGACCTAATTGTACATTGAACTTTGAAATAGTGTTGACAGCCAGTATAATGCAGTCTGCTATATTAATTTCCTAGCATTGTCTCACAAGCAGCTCTTTCCTGTTGACATTGCTCACTTTGTGAAAAACAGCATGCACGATTGATGGTGAACAACATTTAGTCTGTCATGTTTTTCAGTCAAGGAAAGGAAATATTTTTTTTACTCAATAATTACTTAACCTGGCACAGCAGACAAAATTATCGTGTGGTCATAACACTGAATAAAGTGACTTCATGTATGGTAAGTGGGCTTTTAGGCAACTGTGCAGATATGTGTGGGCTTTTTATCCCCGCACATTTAGCTTAGTCTACAGTTTAGACCGAGTGCTTGTACCAGTCCCATTGCCCACAGCAGCAGGCAGCTGTTTTCAGCAAACACGCTCTTGTCAGACCCCTTTTCCTCCATCAGATTATATCATGTTTGCAGAAATAATCTAAAATACTTTGGCCAGATGTGTAAATGAATTGTACACACAAAGACCTTGCACATACTTTTTTAACATGAATACAAGCTGGTATTTATGTCCAGTCAAAATATAACATAAGAGCTTTTGCATATCTTATTATCATTGTAGTTTATGTTTATGCACATGCCTATCTACACTCATTTGCACAGTTCACCATTTACAAGCCTCACGGCAAATGACGACTAGATTTTATAGGTTCTCCTCTTCAACTTTTTTTCATTGGTAATTGTTACCCGCTTTGCTTTTGTGATCTAAAGAACTTTTTTGCCTCTTGTTTTTAGTCCGCCCCCAGGAGCATCTTCTACCTTGAGCTTACGGGATTGATCGCCTCCATTACTTTTGTTTTTTCTTCAGTAGCTTTTCTTCTGTTCTGATTCAAGAATTGAGAGCAGAGCAACAAACCCACATTTCCTGTTACCTGCTTCTCCTGTGAGGGTCTCAGTTTCACAGTCTGTAAAATTGCACTAATACTTTTGTCTTAATTAGAAATTAGTGTTAAATAACGTGTGGTGCAAACAGTGATTCTGTATGCAAATGATGAAATATGAGCGTGTCTCCTTCCATTTATTGCTAAAGATTGCAGTGGAATGGCTTGTGCAATTGCTTTCAAGCTCACAATGACTAAGATTTATTGGGCTGTGTTCATGCGTGGCTTTATAAATCCCATCAAAACAAAGGGTATGTACCTTTCTGTCCATGTGGTTGCACACTGTTTTAGTTGTGACAATGCATGCATGTGACAATCGGTGTGGACAAAATATTAAAACCTTGCATTTTAATATTTCATCCCATATTGTGGATATGGTCTTTGCTCCTAAAGTGACAATTTTCATTTCCCTTTTCCTATTTGTAATGACTATCACTGGGTTTGTCCAATATGCCTTTAAACTTCAAAGGGCTGACTGCATTTATCTTTTTGCGCCAATGTGCATAGGAAAAGTAGAAGACTTAATTTTAATCGTCTTAACCAGCTAGTGCTCTAATTGTGTGTGAACGAGAAGGTGGTAACTGTAGCTGTTCTAACAAGAGCTATGCTATCACTTTTTAGAACTGCACGGTTCAATTTCCACGGCAAGAGTTTTGGTTAAGCAAAACGAAGATAGTGAGCAGCTGATTCAGTCTCATTGTGTAATCCATCTTTTTTTTCTCTTTTCCTCTGAACAATAGTGCTCTTTCTCTCTCTCTTTCTTTCTCTCTCTCTCTCTGTAATACACCCCCCCCCCCCCCCCCCCCCCCCCCCCCCCCCCTCTCCAT
>VUQJ01031742.1:4504-16359 GCA_015108635.1 Andinoacara biseriatus | reverse complement strand
TTTGGAGCACATTCAAATCAACAGCACTAAAGAGCTTTAAAAAAAAAAAAAAAAGGCCACTATAGGAAAGTAAAAATTAACTTACCACATCTAGGGGTGTTTCACTTGCAATCTGTTGAAGAATGCATGAAAAAATAGACAATGAATTAAACAGAGTTACACAAAATGTAAATATGAAAACAGGGAGATGGATACTCTGAAATGAAGTTCTTACCAGCTCCAGACAAAGGCGATGTCCGTACGCCGAGGCGTAATGCACAGCATTGTAGCCCTGATTGTCCCGGATCCCTGGATTTGCATCATTTCTCAGTAAATATTCCAGGCACCTGTAGACAAAACAAAGAAGCTGTTGTCAAGGAAACAACATGATGGCTTCTAGTCTTAAATTGTTGCTCAGCATAATTGATAATGCAGGTAATTTTTTTTCTTCGATCTATGAAAACCCACAAACATGAGACACCTCCCACACAACATCCACCATTTTAAATAATATATTTTTTTTTTTACTGACTTTCCATCTGTGTCAGAGGCAGCGGCGTAGTGGAGAGGAGTGCAGCCCCGCTCGTCTAGGTCATTAACGCTGGCCCCAGAGCCCACCAGAGTAAACAGGCACTGGTAGTTACAATTGGCAGCAGCATAGTGCAGAGGGGTCCTGGAAAAACAAACATAGCTCAGTTCCCTGTTCAAATCTGACTCGATCCAAATCCATCATTAAATACTACAAACCTGCCAAAGGTGTCCTTTCTGTTAAAGTCAGCCCCACAATTGAGGAGAAGATTGAGACATTCCAGGTTTCTGAGAGGGTTAGACAGATAGGAGCAATCCCTAGATTAAAAATTATTTCATTTTTACAGTTAATATTAAACACAATATTCACTCGTCCCATACTCACCCTCCAGCAGCTGCAGCATGTAAACAGGTCCTCCCAAAGTCATCAGGAGTATCAATACCAAATCCTGCGCAGGGTAAAGGATTATGAAGATGCATTCTGCTTATATTATATCTTACAGCACAGAGGATGTATTTTTGGACTTTATTCTGTCAGGAATTTCCAAACTACTTAAATGTGAGCCTCGTGTCATTTTGCACTGAAGACAGTGTAAACATGAGCAAAGGTGAGTGCTGTTCACCTGAAGACAGCAGCTTTCTGCAGCAGTCAGAGAAGCCACTGAGAGCAGCTAAATGCAGAGGGAACATGCCGTGAATTCCTCGTCTAAATAAAGAGAAAAAAAATTAATCTTGTATTATACAAACAGGACACAACAGTGTCGCTAAAGTGGGGACAGAAAATGACTATTAATAGCACATAACCATTTGTATGAGTTACAGAACAGACATCACATGTGTGCTTTGGAAAGGCTCTGCGATATAAGTTTATAAGAATTCACTGAGAAAAACTGCAGAAAGGTCACGTACTTAGCTGTGTCAGCTCTGTTGGTGATGAGAGTGTTGATGAGGAGTTCATGTCCGTATCGAGCTGCAATGTGTAGTGGTGTATTTCCGTTCTTATCTTCACAGTCAATTTCCGCACCTTTGAGGGAAAAACAAACAAACAAAGCAAGCACTTAGCTGCTGTTACACTAAAAAGCAGTTTTTGCTTTTGAGTCCATCATGAGAAAACTCTGAAGCAGATTTTTCAGAACAGCTCACCATTCTCAATGATTGCTTGAGACCTCGAAAACCTCCCGTGGATTGCTGTCATGTGGAGTGGAGTCTTCCCATCTTTACTCTGAATTGAAACAAAAACGACAAGTTGGCTACTGTTTTGCCTTTTTACTATAAAGTTTAATGCCAAACAAATCCGCTTCTCTCACCTTGATGTTCACATCTGCCCCATTGCACACCAGGAGCTCCAGGCAGAGCGCTCCGTGACGTGAGGCGGCGGTGAAATGCAGAGGCGCAAAGCCCTTCTCATTCACCTGGTTGATGTTGGCTCCACTTTCTATGAGCTCGTTCACGACCACATCTTGCCCGTTGTAGCAGGCCACATGGAGGGGTGTGTTGCCATATGCATTGGGCTCATTGATCTAGAAAGCCAGGGAAGCAAAGGGTAATTAAAACAATAAGGACCAACTGCATCACATACAGAACTGTTAGAATAGAACACATTTATTTTCATTATACAGAGGTACAATGAGATTATTATAATACACAATATAGGGCCTTCATTGAAACATATCTCTCCTGTTCAGCTCATACAGTATAGCAGCGCCTACATTGCGATGGCAAAAAGCTTGTGGGTGGAACCTACATCCACCCCCAAGTCCAGGAGGTATTTGACAATGCTGATCATTCCACTAGAGGCTGCCGTGTGTAGGGGGGTGTAAGATTTCTTATCTTTGCAGGCCACCTCAGCTCCATGTGACACCAGCAGCTTCACCACTTCTATGTGTCCTGAAGACAAAAAGAGATTTAATTACATAAACAATGCTTACACAAAGATATTAGAAATATTTTTGCTTATATAACATCTATCCTAATGCCAACACTTAAAAACATCTTAATGGTTTTCATTAACCTTCAGTCACTGCATACCTGATTGTGTACATTACATTCTATACTTTTATATTGCACTGTAGTATTAATTTTCTGACATTTCCTACCTAAAAAAGATTATGTAGGCAGAAAATGAATTTTTCCCAAACAATTCATGTGTCGTGACCAACGGGGTTATAATAAACTAATAAACCTTTTCACCTAAGCTTATATTGGCCTCAAGAAGAAAAAGATTTCTAAAGTAAAAATTTAAAAATCTCTATGGCAGATTATTATTATTTTTTTACCCATGTAAGCGGCCCAGTGGATTGCACGACGATCCTTCTTGTCAAAAGCATTGATGTTGGCCCCTCTGGAGAGTAAGAGCCTCACCATCTAAAACCAGCACAACAGAAAAAAAAAGGAGCAATGAAATAAAATATCAGGGGAAGCTGCAACATGAACCTACCGACCTGCAGTTTGCACACAATTACAGCAGTGTTTATACAATAATTATATGAGTTTAATGCCTTAATCTTAGGGCTCTTGGATCAGTTGCCTTGTTACTATCACATACATGCTTACACCTATCTTCCATTTAATATAATACAAATCAGGTGACCCAACAGGGAGCTCATAAGTTATTTTTTAACTTGCTGAGCAAACACGAGTTGACAAATCTTGTCACCCTTTTGCACAGACTCAGTGCAGGTATGCTAATGGAACAAATAAAATAAGATTGAACGTGAAAGTATCCATTTCCAAATAAGCTGTCATGTAAAGGCTGTAGTGTGGCAGAGCATTGTTCCTAAGATTCACACGGACTACATTTATTACAAATTGTTCATATTTGCTGTGTTTGACTGGAATATCACTGTATACCCAGAAGGTGCTCTGAATAGCTTGTATGAACTATATTTGCATGAACTCTTGATGAGCAACTTTTCAGATAGTTTATTTGCATACACGTATGAGACTGCAATGGGTCATTTGCATCCAGACACATGATTGGTCAAGTACTTTCTGTGCATATAGCACCCTTGAGTATGTAACCACAATTTATGACTGAGTGTAGAGAGTCCACTCAGTCAGAAGACTTGTCTGAAACTGTGTTTCGTATTCTTTCAAATCAATGTATCTGGCTCATTATACATTGAAAAGCTGCCCTCTCTAACTTAAGAGTGTGCCCTGATGTTATGATGTGTTTGGATGACTGGACCAGAGCAACTCAATACCAGATCAAACGGCCGGCTAGACTCACGCTACTAAAATTCAGCGGACCTATATGTGGATGTTGCTTGTTTTACCTAACACTTGTTAAATGGACAATTATGTGGCCATTATTCTGCACTGTATGGCACAATGTATGGCAGAATGCCATACAGTGAGGAGGCAAGAAGAAACACTTAATAGGAACAGGAACATATAATAACAGTCAGGTAAACACACCTAACATCACACCTACCTCATACCATGTACTAACTGTTCATGTGGTACACAGCATATTTACTACCATCAAGAAAAAATAAAAACCAATCAACCCATATTACTTAACGGGTGTTACACTCAAAGACATCATACACTTTACATGCTTCACAGCATCAACCGTCTACATTAATCTTTTGCTTCTTAAGGCAACTGATCCTAAAATGTTCAGCTGCCATTTCAATTCCTTAAGCAGCAATCACATCAACACCAAAGACGTTAAAGTGCTTCCTCGAACGCAGCTGAGTCTAACAATGCCTTCGGATGAATTTTACCTCCAGGTGACCACTGAAGGCTGCATGGTGCAGCGCAGTGCGGCCTGCTCTGTCTGACACATTCACATTGCTGAGCAATGGGACGAGGGCTTCAGCACAGCGGACAGCCTTATTGGCTGCGGCGATGTGAAGTGGTGTCTGCCAGTTTTTGTCTCGGGCATTTACATCAGCCGAGTGTTTCAGCAACACCTGGACAGCCTCCTGCGAGAAAACACAGCATGTAGGTTTACGTTTTGAATTGTTTGAATATGCAAACCTGTGGCATGTAGTGTGCATAACAGAATCCAGAGGAAAATTCACATACCTCACTGCAGGAGGCCACAGCCCGGTGCAGAGGAGTGAGCCACTTGTTATCTTTGGCATTTACTCTTGCACCTACAAATGAAAAGAACGACTATTTAAACTCATGCTTTCAGTGCATATGGAGCAATGCTTTGAAAAGAACGCATTTAACTTTTTAAGAAAGGCTTAATTAGGAAAGTGAGAAAAAGGTTGAAAGGAGTTTAGGCAGATTTCAACTATTTAACCATAGTGAATACAGACACATGATCACTTGCTAAGTGGAATCTAAGTTTTTAAAAGAACCATTATGCACTTAGAGATGTTTGCATTAATCAGTCACCACTACCTTTAGTTCAGAAAGAAAGAGAAACAAGTACGTCATAACTTCTAGGAACAGCACAAAGATCATAGATTTACAGATGATGAATTATAGTGTAAAGTTGTAGCCAGCAGTTGATCGCCTGGCGGAGCGCGGATGTACTGTTGCACCAGGGTGAGAATGCCATGGTTCCGCTATCGGAACTGTTCACTATTATCACAATTACCAAGCGGGTGCCGCTTTTAGCGTTAGCAAGCGGTCGTCCGATACTGCCGGGCTATGAATTTCTTCTGGCTAGATCCCTGTAGTGTGCAATAATCTCTCCAAATACTGGTGAAACATTCATTTCTACAACCCCAGATTTAACTAAGATTTGTGTCTTAAAGAACTTTTTTGTGTTCTTTGCATCAATACTAAGAAGAAAACATACCTGAAAGAATCAGCAGCTCTATAATTTCTGCATCTCCGAGATAGGCAGCAGCATGCAATGGAGTTCGCTTCTCATTGTCCTAAGTTAAGTGAACAGAAAGACACTGCAGAGATTAAACAAAAACAAAACAAAACAAAAACAAAAAAACTTGCAGTAAACAGCGCAATCTGTCTCTTCATTATACGTGCAGTGGTCTGTTGTGACAACACAAAACATGGTTTCATTATCATTTGCAACACTGTAGTGTTAGCAAGAACCAATATTGACAAACACACCACAATTTGGCTTGAACAAAAAGAAAAAAATGTGATGAGTATATAATGTTGAGGAGGAATGCAGTTTAAAAAACAAAAAGCAGAGCCAGATCATGCAGTGCTGTTTTGTATGCTAGAGTAACTGAATGAAAGAGCTGCATGAGGACTTTCAAGGACAATCACACATTAGAGGTTTGGTGTTTTTCCAAATATAACAATAATACAAGGAAACAGATGTAGATTTTAGTGACTGTTGGGCTTACCTGTGCATTCACATCCTCTTTTTTGAATATAATCGAACGTACTTCATCAGGATCCACGTTGAAAATAGCTTTCAGCAAAGGAGGCTGTAAAAGAAAAAAAATGTACACACAAGAAAATTGTAATTATCATCATGATTTCAATACTTTTCTTTGTTAACATTTAACACTGTCTCAGCCTTCCATGGAAGGAATGTAATAGAACACTTTTCTTTGTGAGATGAAAAATAAATAATAAAATGATGACTCCACATTTCAGACTGTCAAGGCTGATGCTGAGCAGCCACTTTCTAACGCTGTTCTGCATTTACTGTCTGTTGATCAGAAAACATGCCATGCTACCAGGGTTACATGTCACAGTTTTTGAATGAATACATTCAAAAACCAAGGTCCAGCGTTGTTTTCAAAATGAAAAGTGTGCTGCTTACTTTCACTCTGCCAGAAATTAAAAATATGAAAAAAGTAAGTACACAGGTGCTCTAATTCACCACATCCAACATAATCACAAGATGGGTTTTGGCATAAAACTGAACCAAAGTTATTCTCTTTTTCATGTAGATATCCATATGTATCTGTGCCTCCACTGCCATGGCATTTTCTCTGCCAACACTTTTTGTAAGACAAGAGTCCATCATGACACCTGAGACGTCTCTAAAGAGTGACAGTAAAGCACCCGAAAACATTTGAACACAGTAAGCTTCATGCCAGCCACTTAATCGCCAACATCCTTAAAAGAACCGTCAGTGTTGTGTATTAAAGCAATAACTTCAATATTAGTCTGCAACTACAAATTATGGTTTGCCACACCATAAATGACAACACTGTGCCTTGAATGCAGTATTTCAAATATTCCCCTTTGTGTTGGATAACACTTTCTCCTGTTGGCTTCACTCTTCTTTTTCTTTTCAAAGATAAACCTGAAGAAAAGTCAGCCACTCCTGCCATTTTAGACAGACTAAAAGCTTGCAATCCTCAAATGAAATAAGCACAAAAAAACAACAACAAAAAACTAAGAAACATGAATAAAATATTGTTTATATTTTGCAACACTGCATTGCTTGGAAACCAGGGAAAGATATGGGAAACACTGGAGTCTTTGATCAGTCTTTGATCAACTGCCTGCCCTATAGAAAGAGGCTGGGTTGGACAAGGACAACAGTGAGTAGAGGGGATCCCTTCCAAACAGAGCATTCCTGACATTTAAAAAGAAAAAAAGAAAACCCTGACAGGCCCATTTGGGGGTCTTAGAGTTGAAACCTTAGTTACAAACTATATTCATAGGCAATACACTATGAGTGAGAAATCATAACATTTGAATGACTAAGAGAACAAATATCCAAAACAAAATACATAATGAAAAGTGCAGGAGGGCCCCGACAGAAGTCAGCTGGTTTTAAAATAATCGGCTGCAGTATAACGAAACTCCGCATTATCTGCTGTTGACCTTTACTTGCCTTAAATAAATGTTTGCTTGAAAAAGCTGAATAGCTCTTAAATAAGCCTACTATTTGGGAGGAAACAAAAACACTGACCTTATTTATAATTTTAAAAGCCCATCTCTTTCCTTTCCTTAAAATCATTTCCATTGTACAGTCAGAATGATGGAGTACACAGGGTACATGCATTCATTAGCATCCAATCATTTAACCCACCAGGCTGCCCAGCTTCCCAATTAAGCTAATGTGCATGCATGCAGTTTGTAAAAACTCATGTATGTACAAAAGACATCTAGTTTATAAAGCACAGCTCAAGCCACATGCTTTACAAATTAAACCAAGCACAACTAGATATATTTGCAGTCAACTGTTTTTTTTCCCCCAGTACTATTTCCTGATGTGTTTCAGAGACTCACAACCTCACATCTGCTTTATGAAAGTTCAATATAGAACCAAGAACGTTCACCTTTACCCAACAGAAAGGATTTGCAATGGCAGTGGGTATACTGAACCTACTGCATATAACCCAAAGGTTGAGCATTATAAGTGCCACTGTTTTTCTTTAAGAAATGAAAAATCTATCAAGGCCGCCCTTCTATGGGTAAGCCACCAACAGCCATTCAAGACATATGCAGTTAAGGTTCCCACATGTTAATGTACTGAAACCATCAGGTTATCACAAGCTTGTACAACCACTGTTGCAAAGCAAGCAAGCAGCATACAGTGGCTTTTTAAAAACACAAGGACAATATGCTCGTTTAGTTATTATAACGTCCATGAATGTCTGCAGGGCACAAAGAAGGTTGGACAAACTGGAGACAAATTCAGCCAAACAAGCGGATACTTGTGCTTCATGCACAATTTGCCCCGCATTTTAAAAAAAAGAAAAAAAGAAAGAAGAACAGATCTGCATTTTGTTGTTTTCAGTTCTCCGTGTCCTGCATGAGTGGTGATGGTGGTGGTGTAGGAGATTTTCTATGCTCCTCTCTCACTGCTGGACTGTGCGCCTCCTCTCTTGATACAAGCCAAGCTAGTTAATACCATCACCATGGAGACAGCTCTTTGGCAACTTCCACCGGCTCACAGGAGCCCAGATCATTCAAGCACACACAGACCATAAAAGACACATGCGCGTACATATGTGACACGAATAGCAGACATGTGCAAAACAAAGCCCTTAAAATGATAACACGGAGCTATTCTGTGTTTCACGAAGTAGGTGTCAAGTGTTTAATAGACTTAAAAAAAAAAAGAGACACGTCTAATACTGTCATACTACTAGTGACCTCATACATTAAATATAAGCATTACACAGCAGTTTACCTGCTTGTTTGCCACTAACACAGTCTAGAAAAAAAGCTAACTAATCTAGTCTTATTTTTAAATTTTTGGGAGTTTTACATAAAGGGACAAACTAAAGGGGTCTAATTACAGACATAGCATAACTATAACAGGGTTATAAATCCTCTTAAAAAAATAAAAATAAAGAAAAAGTCACCAAACTGGCTTAAAGCTTTGGCAGGATCCCATCACTCCATTATCCTGCCCCATGGTGACAGCAAACAAGATAGTTAGGCGAATCAGTGCATAAAGGCTCTATTATTATCGAAGTGTTTTCTACACTTACATCTACCACAAGCATCACTAGTTGAGTGTTGCTAACATAAATATACCACAAACGTTTAGCTGTCACGGTAATGTCACAATCAACAGATCGCTTTGGCTCTCACGGCAATAATGTCACCGCCACAACCACAGGAAATCATTGTTCATCGACGATGAAATTGCTTGTAAGCGACTACACAAAACATGATTTGGCGTTGTCTCAAAATATGCAAACTAGTCACTTCACAAGTGGACTAGTTGGTTGCATTTCACACAGGGTCTGGACTAATTGCTGGTAATAAACACAGCATCATTAGCTCCTTTCAAACTCAACAACCGCTAAAGTGTGTATCTGAGTGCAGCCGCGATAGCAGCAACAACAACGGGGCTCCAAATGTACACCCTGCACTTCACCCAGCTTTCACCTCATCAGGGACAATTCAAATTCTAGTTTAGGGAAATGCTTCCGTTCCAGAGACGAGCTCGAAAGACTCGAATTACATTCCGCTGGCGGACGCTGAAATCGAGGCTAACATTAGCCAGCCACTAGCTCAAACTTAAGGCAAACGTCTAACACCTGCCGTCACTTACCTGGTCTCGAATTTTGAGAACCACCATATTTGTGGGATTTTAACTGCTCTCATGCAGGTTCATAAAGGAATATCGGTCTCCTTCCGTACGGCAGATTGTAATCACCGTTGCTCTGCCGCTGGTTCTGCTGGAGGCCTAGAGTGACTCTAGCTTAGCTCACTCGCTAGCTTCCTAACCTGATGGCATGGAAGCGAGAGGAGTAGCGGAAACTCCATAACATTGCCGCCACCATATTTCACCACCCCCAAAAGACGCAATTCAATAGGCCGAACACGCGCTAGCTGACAGTAAAATAATTGCTGATTGGTTGTTGCTAACTGCGCTCTGTGACAGACGCACTTTATTGAATATTGCACTGCTCTCAAGGCTCATAAGTGTAGATATTTTTTTTTAAAGAACAATTTTAAACTATATATTCTACGTTAAGCCTATTAACACTGTAGTGTATCCACGCTGCGCTGCTTTGAAGAAATGTGTTTAGGAGAACAGCTGAATATTTTTTATTTCTATTTACACACTGTGACTCATCCTGAAGTTGCACAAGTGCGAAGACTATGTTTCCACTGGAGCAACTCCATGGATGCCACTGGGAGTTAATTGTTGACAGCAGTAATAGGTATTCTCCGGGCTGACAGGCGCTCCTGCAAAAAAAAGGTAATCATACCAACAAACAAACAAACAAACAAAACAACAAAAAACAATGCTATGTAATTATTTCACACCACAGAAAACAAGCAAATTAGATTTAAAATGTGGCGATAATAAAACTTTGAATTACTGGTGGACTTTAAATGCAAAATGTGATGAAATACGGCCATCTAGTGACTCCCCCTTTAACTACAAGCAGTGGAACTCCTTTAGCTTATGGCAATCAATGTAAAACAATCAATCTTTCTTTTTATTGGAGGGAGGGGGGCAGTAACTTTTTGTAGGCTGCCCGTTTTTGCATTAGTTAAAGCTATTCGGAGCAACATGTACAAGTGTTACTGATCGGAGAGCTTTGACAGGATTAGAAAACCAAATCCTTTTACACAAAAGAAATCTATTCATCATTAATCCCGAAAACAAGAATGTCTTTATTTTGAGCGTCTAAATCATTCATGGAATGCAACAATTACAACAGCTGATGATGTGGAACAGTAATTTCCTCTGTACAGTGAGAATGCCACAGACAGGACTGGCAGGATTGACAGGAAGAGTGCCAAAGGGCATGTCTGTTTATGGTGTCTTTACTAACTCAGTGGTTCTGACACAGAGAAGAGCTGAGTTGTAGGCATTTCTGGTAGAGTCAATAGTTCACAGAGTACATAGCACTTTGAGAATAGAAGAACTGCTTTCATAGATTAGCACTGGTACTGTACAGTCATATTGTAGCAATTGAAATTTCATGTTTACAGTGAAGCCTGTTCAGCTGTGCAAAAAACAAATGGATGTAAGACAAGAACATTTTGATGCAGCATAATGCGCTATAACAATAAAACATTAATAAACCATATCTAACAATTGCCCCAGCTAATACTGATTGTTAAGCTTAATTCTTCTGCATGACAAAATTGTGTTGTTAATATGTATTTAGTGAAACTCTTTCACTATTCTGGCATCTTCCTAGAGGTGTAAGTGTTCATAGTGTTTATACTTAAAAAAAACCCCCAAGAAACAGTACAGCACAGCCAGTAAGTGAGGAAGGTAGCATGGCTTTGGTGAAAGAATGTGGGTTATGTTCACTGACTTTCCAGGGTAGTCTCACATTTCAATGCACTGGATTTACAGATTGGGGCGATTGAAAAAGCTGTTACAGCTATGTGGATGATTTTGGATATAGCATGGTCACCTTTGCTGGGGGTAATCCTCCTGGATCTGTCTCTAAGCCCTCCCAAAGGCCAAAGTAACCCCAGCAGAAATACTTTCTCACTGGCAGAACTGTGATGGAGAGGAGGTTCCCACAAACTAGGAGAAGAAATGTAGTAAAAGCGTAAATGAAGAAAACAGATGCCTACACACATACCTCCCCAATTTCCACCATGCTTTAAAAACTGCCCGCTGACCTCTGTGTTTACATGCTTCTTGTTTACAGGACCCGTTGTTGGCTGTGTTTGTAAAAGAGAGGGACAGAGAAAGAATATATGACACAAAAAAATATAACCTAATAACCTTAAGCTTTTAATATATAATAGAATAATTAAATATTTTCTCATATTAAAGTAAACATAAAGAGTAGAAACATTTCTTGGGGCTTGAAAGGAATATTTTAACCACAACTAGATTGTAATTTTCACAAGGTTTAATTAGGGTTTGCGAGGAGGACAGTTCTGGTAGTTAGCTAGACATTAAAATTCACCAGCCCTATATCATCGTGTACCTCGTTGTCATTGATATGGGAGAACCAGAGGAATATGCCCCCCCCCCCCCCCCCCCCCCCCCCCCCCCCCCCTCCCCCTTCTAC
>VUQJ01031719.1:64470-80972 GCA_015108635.1 Andinoacara biseriatus | reverse complement strand
AAAAAAAAAAAAACAGATATAATTTATAAAAAAAAAAAAAAAAAAAAAAAATGCATTTAAACTCTGATTACCAACATCTGCGAAACATCTTAATGTAAGATCATTATGATGATATTAAGTCATCCTTTTTTTTTTATTTTTCATTTATTTTATTACTATTATTATTCTTTCAAAGCATAATTTAGTGTAATTACATAATATTTTGCTCTCCAACTGAGGCAGATTGGTGAACAGTTGCATTTTGAGCCAGTTTTTTAATGAGTTGCTCTAAGCACGGTTTTTCCAACCGCATCAGTATTTTCCATCCACTGTTATTTGCTCTTCCTGTCATATGGAGGGCGACTAGCAAGTGCAGCTAGTGATGCTTGGTTGAGTCATTTGTTTACATTTGGGTCACACATCACCAGCTGCTAGTGTCTCTTCAGTTGTAGCCTGGTTGTATTTGATGGTGTTTTCACCTGGTGTGGTGAAAGAAGTTTGTTGTTTCCACCTTTAACCCGCCGTACCTCATAGTCACCTCAAATGTTCTGGCTGGTGTAGAGTGTTTACCTCATAATGCTGGGTATGTAGCATCCATGGCGATTTACTCTGGAGGAGGCTGTTAATTTTTGAAAGGAGTCCAACACGGGTTACTGAGTCAGTGAAGTTCACTTCTGTCTGACTGAAGTGAGAGCGCTTCTTTTTTTGCCGCTGTTAGCTACTGTTACAGAGTTCCCCTTTCTTTCGGAATTCTCAGGAATCTGGAAAATTCTAACAGAATTATTTTGGGATATAAGGGGTCCATGGGAACAGATGTCTTGCATATTTTGCAAAGTACTCTGCCTTCTTTTGAGTTTTTTTTTTTAAGTAGCTCCTGTTCAAGTACTAAATCTTCATCGAAGCCTGACACTGTCAGACATGCCTGGGCTTCCCTCACTTGGGAATGTAAATGCATGGCGCTGCTATAGCAACAGTATTGCAGATTTATATCACAACCCTACTCTTAGATTTATCTTGCAGCCAGGAGGTTTTTATAATATTTATTTATTTATCTCATTCAAAATTCTCACTTCTTAATAAGTTTCATAGCACCTTTTTCATTTTTAAAGAACTAGTAGAGGTGGCGGTTTGTGTAAGGTGAAAGGACTGTTGGAAATGACGGGCTCATATTTATTGCAGGAGAACATATCTTGAGTTACTGGCTCTATGATGAGCTTCCAAGTGAGATGGCAGAGAGGCAGTAAGTGCACTAATGACTGCGAACAGTCTGGCCTCTTAAACCATGAATATTGGATGCTTATATAGCACAGTTATACCACACCGCCTACCTAGTTCATGACGCTGCTCTTCACTGAGCAGAGATCAGCTACAGAACACAGCAAATATACTGTCATGCAGAAGGTGTGAAGGGGAAGGAATGGTGGAAACAGTGACTGTAATTGCCTGAGATCAACAGGCAGCGTTATAACATTGGGGGAAAGGAAATGCTGAAGAAATCCTTTAATTTTCAAAGATGAGGATAATAAACCAACCAAAAATAATAAGATGCACATTCACTAATATTTATCAGCCATGCTTATCACCCACCACCTGCTTCCCCAGCAAAGCTACAGCCCTGCAAAAATAAGAGCGTATAACCTGTTGCAAAATTCAGTGGAGTGGTCATTAGAAGATTAATCTGTGCCATTTTGTTTTTGTGGGAAAGAAAAACAAAAGAAAAACACTCAGATCATGGACTAGATTTTAATAAATAAATGAAGCAGGTTCATTGGGCCATCTGGTTGCTTTTTTCCATCTGCTCTGAACTGTACTGGTCCTGCTCAATTATTCTGTAGCTATCTCAGATCATCTTTTCAGGTCAATTTTGTCAGTGACTCAACAGCTGCAGGAAAGAATTGTTTATTGTTTCGAACACAAAAGAACGACCCTGCTGAGAAAATTACCTTAGCTGCAGATACAGATTTAGTTTGCCAAAAAGAACCCAAAAAAAAAATGCACCAAATTCAATTCCCGTTTTTAGATGCAATTTTTCCAAGTTTACACCAAATGCCCACTCCTCTTTAGAAAGGACCGCCTTAGTTAAAAGAACAGCTAGCAAACATAACCACAGGTTGTGACCACTCTTCACTGTGATATTGATTTTACTCTGGCCAGCGCTTTTTCCACTTTTCACCTTCAATGTGTTACATCATATTTTCTGGACTGTACAGAGGAAGACTACATCCCTCACCACACTGTGTTTACTTCTAGGCTGGTCTGCCAATGAAGGGATTTCAAAATTCTTCATGCAGATGCTTTAGTTTTAAATGAGTAGAAGCTAAATATTGTCTACATTTCTTCTGCACTTGCACTGTTTAAAGCCTTAAAGTTTCTTGCATACGCATATTGAAGTATATGCCACGTCCATACACTCCCTCGACCATCCCGCAGTCAAAACTTGTTTCAAAAGGGGGGTTGTGCCTTCGCTGTTGTTGCACCAAGACTTTGGAAGGATCTCTCAGAAATGAATCAGCTGTGACTGTCTTTAAAAAGTATAAAATTTACTTACTTTTTACTTTCTGCAATCAGAAAATATTTATAAAATGTTAGGAATATGAACTGATCAGGAAAGGTCTGTAAAACTGAAATATTACTATTCCCTCTTTGGTTTTCAATGAGTAATCAGCAAGTAATGCTGTTTTATTTTAATTCTGGCTCACAATCCTTCACTCCTCAGTGAGATCAGTGTTTCACAGTAAAATTATTATGTAACCCAAACCTCTGTATTTCTCTTACAAATATGATTTGTAATCATATAAAAAGGTTCTTACCAACAGGTCAAATTCAAAGAAATTCAAACAGAATCTGTGTGTCACAGAACTCTCTCAGATTTCCTATTCAAAAGCACACAGAATACTACAAGGTTCCCTACAAGACCATTTTAATATATGAAAAATAGGCAAAAACTCAAGTGTTGACTAGCGCCCCTAATAGTCTAGTCATCTACACACAAGTCCACAGCAGATCTGCTGAGTAAGAATAGCAGTAGCCATTATTCTGCTCCTATTCTCATTATGCCACACTGTAGTCTCTGTGGCAAAGAACCCCCCTGCCTTCCCCCCATTCCTCTTTCTAATGAGGAACAGAGGAGGGGATATCAAGACCTCAATCAGCCTCAAGTCCACTTCACATATGTTTTGATGGATCTCTGCTTATGTGCCGAGCCCTCCCAGCTCAAGGGATCACACCGCCGAGCCTTATCAGCATTCCTCAAAGAACACAGTCAACAACACCACATGGGCTAACAGTGACAGGGGATGCCTTGACAAAGATGGGCAACATCTCAGTTTTTGATCCTATGATATCACAGGAAGTCAGAGCTGGACTGCATCATGTAATTTGCCAGGAAACTCAGTGAAGGCCTGGGTGCTGTATCAGTGGTAACAGAAGATTTTCAGTTTAAGGTTGATGCAATTAAAAGTTGATCGGGACTGTTAGCCATTTGTGCATAAACCAAATAATTTGAAATCATCGCTTTTGACCACAGGAACTTTATATCTTTTTTACTTTGCTTTATGACCAACAAAGAGAGCAAAAATGCTTTTTCACTGCCACTTCTCTCTCCGGACAAATAGAGTCCTGTCATGATAGCAGGACACATAAAAGATATCAGTTCGACATTAAAAAATAAATTAATTAATCTTTTAACCCGTTTAATTTATGGATATGATTAAAGTTACGGAACATTTAAAAAGTTTGAAAACAGAAAATGAACAGTGTTTGCCCATCTCATGTTGACACAGCCAGCCAACCCAAAATATGCTAATTTTTTTTTCTCCTGCCACCAGAGGTCTTTACAACGTGAACAATATAGATGCCTGTAGCCATTGTGATATCACCCATTGTTTTGTGAACACTATAAGTTGTTTATGAAGCCCAAAGTGACAGCTCTGATATGACAAGCGTGAGTAGAGTGCTAAATTATCTAGTGCTAGCAAGTTTGATTACCAAGACATCCACACGTCATTCCAAGGACCCACAGATGCCTGATGATTAGTCCAAAACTGGAGCATAGAGTTCTTGGATGGACTATTAGTGCAATTAACTGGAGAGCAAGGCTCATATTTACCAGATAATTAGATTACAAATGTTACAGAAGGCACCAACATCACAGATGCAGGGTTCTAGCCAGAAAACGCTGTTGGACGGATGGGGTGGTACCCCTCAATACTGAGCGACTGCTTGCTATTGCTAATGGCCTGATTGCAAACTGTGCTGATAGTGATAAGTTTCGATAGGTAACAGCTGAAATGTGGTCAAATGGTTGAGTTTGTTTTGTTTTTGTTTTTGTTTTTTAATTAGCAGAGGTCTACAAGACAACTTCTGATTGCACCTCTGCTGGCATCCACCTGTTATTAAAAAATAAATGAATTTTAAATGGTACAGCTGTTATGAAGAGGTAATATGCACTGGCTTATGTTCTTGTTGCAGAGTTAGCCATTGTAAACATATGTTATTCTAGAACAATTTCAGTTTCTGAGAACAAGCTCCTAATAACTCGGGGAAAATAAACTTAATGATGATTTGCTGTGTGTGATGCAAACAGAATGAATTAAGCCATAGAAAATATATGTGTTGGGTTTTTGCAATAGCTGTGCTATTATCTTTTGCTATTATTTTAGGGAATAACACAAAGTGACACAATTGATGCATTTTGCATCTGCTGCGTTGGTTTATCACCAAGAAAACCTGAAATGTTATCTGAACTTAAATGCAAGTGCCCTTGTTTCCTTTTTTTTATGTCACAACCTGAACTACATCTGTGATTTATTAATTTCACCAGCAATGTAATGGAGAGCTAATGAATAGAAGAAGGCAGTTATTAAAGAAATGATTGAGGCTACATTGGTAGGATGACAGGATCACACTGCTGCTTGGCATCTTCCTGGAGAAATGTCTTTCTCGTGAAGCATCACTTTCATTTCCCAACCATGTAAAAGAACAGTAACTTTAAGAGCTCTCAGAGGTGTTATTCACAGAAGTACATGCTATCTCTAAATGACCTGTGCACCTTTCCTGAGTAGGAATAAGACAAGTTGAGAGGTAAGAGAACCATTCGTCCATCTACTTGGAAAAAGTAATCGTTTTTTCAGTATAGAATGCTCCATTTAATTTTAGCTGCATAAAAGCACGCAATGGCTTAAAAACTCTCAGCGGTGCATTTTCTTTAATTGTCCATACATATACATATGCAATAAACAGTATACACTTTATTTAGTTCTAGTCTAGAAGTAGCAGGCACCATTTGAGAAAACAGGATGTTAGCCAGCTGAGTGGTTTCTTTCTTTTGTCTGCACTGCACTTTAACCCATAGACGGAAATAGAGCTATGGAAAGTGTGACTTGTGCCACAGAAAAACAAAATGTTCAGAGCAAGTAAAAATAGCGGGAAAAAAAAAGAAGCTTAAGGTCTGTTTGGCGTAACCGGCAGATACTTTACTATGAGCAACTTTTTAAAAATTCAAAACTGAAATATTGAGCCAAGTGGTGAAGAAAAAAAAAAAAAGTCTGGGCTCATTTCTAGTTACACGGACAAAATCTTAACGAGTCCTGCTGGATTTCCACAAAAAGGAGGAGAACTGAAGTGAAACCGCTGCCTCTAGCACCCTGCATGACTGCATGCTGTTGTGCAACAGTCACACACTCTATTTACTTGTATTTCCTCTGCCAGCTTGTTGTTCTACACTTTCAACATCCTGCGTGCCGGGTGCCACGAGAGGCTGACACTGCTGTTTAACTACTGCTTAATTTACAGTGTAAACCTCCTGCGTATTATAACAAAACCTGAACAGAGGAAGTAAAACATGCTTAAAAACAGTTTTATTAATAGTGGCTTTTTTTGCTGCCCTGTGTGAATATTCAGTGTAAGAACAATGTAATGGCACTTTGATGGCTAAGAAGCAAACATACAAACAAGCATGGATAATAGAGATGAGTGCTTAACGGAGAGTGGGGGTAAAGGTAAAGGTCAGAGTCTGTAGTAAACAAACGGTTATTTAACCACAAACAAATCATTGTGGCATAAACAATGAAAGATGCTACCTTAGGTGGCGTGTGTTCTTTTAGGTTGCCCTATACTTTCTTACGTAAACACTGCAACTAACATCTGTTCATATCGATCATTCATAACCTAGATTTCAATTACAGTCTAATTTTTTTTCTGCTGTCTGGCTGTGTTCTCCTTTATACTTTCCACAAGCATTAACTGGGCTTTTTTCTTAGAATTGAACCCAGGAATTAACTTTCAGACTCTAAAGAGTTAAAGAGCTTCCTGTATAGATTTTTGAACCTTTTATGGACAGAAGCCACAAAAAGATGATTTTTTAAATTTTATCTTAAAATAGAACGTGTCAGTGTATGTGACTTTGGCGAGTGGTGAAAGCATTCTGTTCTATCACCTTCCACAGAGGATCTCGCTTCTGGCAGCATTTACAAATGTGTGTCTGTGGTTGATTGTGTGTGGGAGTGTGTTTTTGGGGTGGAAGTGTGGCTTGTAAACTAGGTGGTGCTAGTAGGGGTTTTTTTGTGAATAGAGCAGGGAAGCTCAAAGTTGTGGTTATGGGGTATGTTTGCTGTTTGTGTTGTTCTGCTTGACTTGATGGACCGGAGTGGTAAAGGGCACAAGGATAAGAGGTCAAATAGGCAAGACTCTAAATAGTAATATGCATTATAATGTCCAAAGAAACACTGTGCATCAAGCTACTTGGGTATTTGGTGGACTGTAGTGTTTACAGTTATGGTCAGAAGTAATTTGGGGCTTTTAATGATTTCTCTGAATTGTTCTTTTTTTGTGGGTAGAATAGTTGTACAGCATACATGTACATATTTAATGACTTAAAAAACCAAGACTTGAGTTCACAAGTTGAATTTATTTGGGATTTTCTCGAATCCACACAGGGTCAAAAGTATACGTATAGACGCAAATATATACCTACACACCCACTAATATTTGATAAAAATGTCCCTTAGCGAGTTGCACCTAGATCAGACACTCTTGGTGGCAGTCATCAAGCATAGTTCTGACTGGATATTTAACCATTCTTCTTGTCAATTAGAAACACAGACAGTTGATTTAAATTGGTCTGTTTCCTGGCATGGACCTGGCTTTTAAGCATAGTACATGTGTTCTAATAGGGTAGAGGTCTGGGCTTTGGAAAGGTCATTGCGGAAACCTAAGGTTAGCCCCCAGTTTATGACAGGCTTGAGCCTTGGTGGTTCCTGGGTTGTTCCTGAAAATCCTAACCAATATCCTCTCATCTGAGGGTTACAGTTTGGGTCTTTGTCCAGACCAAAAAAACTGGAATGTGCAGTTTTTTAGAAATGCCTTCAAGTTCCCAGCTTGTGTAAATCTGCAATTCTCCTTCCTTCACTGAGCCCCTTGGACTTTTCCGTTGTTGTAAATATTGGTCAATCCAGTGAGTTCTGTCAAACCAATCATGCTGGCAAAAAGAAAAAAATATCAGTTAGTGTCAATAATGATCACCAAAAAAAGGTTTATAGTTAATAATACTTAATAGGGCTCGACGTTGACCTCAAGCTAAAGGTCAGAGCTCAAGTTTTATGAAAATCTTGCGAATGTATCTTCAGAACGATCTGGACTATCTGGATTGTCTCGCTTGAAAAGTCTAGCTACTGTTCAGACCCATCAAACTTCACATACTTGTTCACAGACTTTACTATAACAGCACTTTGACCCAGCCCTC
Source organism: Andinoacara biseriatus (assembly GCA_015108635.1). Lineage (NCBI taxonomy): Eukaryota > Metazoa > Chordata > Actinopteri > Cichliformes > Cichlidae > Andinoacara > Andinoacara biseriatus. The sequence continues at coordinate 73,252 of VUQJ01031719.1, read as the reverse complement.
CTCCTTACCCCCGTTACAAATCCAAAACAGTTGAGCGTTAGCACCTGCTCAGCGGTGCTCTTGCTTTTTAAAGTCATTAAAGATGTATGCTGTGCAATCGTTCCATCCTGGAACAAGAACAGTTCAAAGAAATCATTAATACCCCCAAATTACCATGACATTCATTCCTGTGACGAGTGTAAGTAAACTTCTGGCCACAACTGTATGTGCACTGTGCTAATTCTTTCTCAGTTTTGACTTAATGTTCATAGATTCTGTTCTTGTTTTTCACGTTGTTACTTTTCTTTCGCAGCCTCATGAGTCCTTCCTGTGAGTGCACGTGTATTGTAAAGCAGGACGGGGAAATATTTCCAGCAGTCGCTTTACGGAAGGATTTGTCGCTGTGCGTCCGCCACATATTTGCAGCATTTTAGGAAACACAGAAGCAGTTTAAGAAAATATTTAACAAAATGCTCCTGACATCATATCTATCAGAAACTGGGATTCTGCCACACAACACTCTATATGTTTTGTCAAGTAAGCTCCACCAAGTGACTAATCAGGCAGAGACTGACTATACATGAAAAGCCGCTGACCCTTCTTGCTTCCTGTGTTTCAGTCTCAGATAATATGCTCTCTGCAGCCTGCAGTATAGTAGAGTTATGACTCATTTCGCTTGGCACTCACTGTCAGAATAATCTCACATCTATTCTGCTACTCTACCATTACCTGTGGGATAATGGCTTGAATCCAGTTCTTTGTGAGGAATACATTTTTGTCAAATAGAATATGAGGCAAGTATATCTTTCATTCTCATTGGAGAAAGCCTAATATAGACCTAGAGTCGTGAATTTGAAAATCTAGGCAGAAGCTGGAGTCGGCCAGAGAGTTATTGGGTTTTTCTTGGTCTATTTAGCAAGAATGAGAGCCTGCTGAGACTTTCTCATCTATAACCTATGATTTTTTTCCCCCCCCCAATTCCTTCTGCTTGTCCAGATGTTCCTTCTGCTCCCTCTGCCATTGCCCTTCTGCTATGCACTGGATCAGAGATGGTTTTGGGCTGGAGGGCTCCCTTCTCTGATGGGGGAAACCCTGTACGTGGCTACTATCTGGACCAGAAGGAAAAGGGCACGGAAATATGGAGAGAGGTCAACGTCAAGCCTGTCAAAGAGAGGCAGTTTAAGGTAATACTAAAAGTTTTCTTTTTTCTGAAATTCTCTGAAAGTTAAGTACTGACTTGGGTGACGGTGTGGTTACAGTTACAGGCGCAGTTGGATTTCAGTGAAATATCCTGGCTGCTGACACTGGCACAAAAAGCAGAACAGACTTTGCAAAGCAGACAAATGCAGCCTGCCACTTCTTTTAAACCATGTTTTAGAAATTCTTATCTCACAGCAGTTAACATTGTAGCAGTAGTAATTGTAATAATAATGATAAAATGTAAAATATTTTAAAACCAACAAAGCAACACAGGATTTAAAATGGCAATCAGTTTTTGTTTTTTTTTTATGAAAATGCAGATGATTATGTGCTAGACAATGTAGAGTGTTTATTTGCACGAGTTCTGGAAGATTTCCTGCATCTGTTTTCATGGTAGCAGAGCTGAATCAGTCTGTTAGAGAAGGTGTGCTGCTGCATGTCCAGTAAGTGGTGCAGAGGGTAGTCAGGATTATTCACGATGGATAACAGTTTGTTCAGTGACCTCATCTCCACCACAGCTTCAAAAGTGTCCAGTTTGCAGCCAATCACTGAGTCTGCCTTCCTAATCAGTTTATTCAGTCAGCTGCTAATTAGGAGATAGTAATACCCTCAGCTAAGATGGTGAGCTGGGAGATGAATGGATAGAAAGCTGACATGGTAAAACATATCTACAAAACAACAGCAGGTTATGATTTTTTTTTTAATTATTATTTTTTATTCGCAATCATCAGACATTCTATTGCGAGTATAAACAGCATAAACAATGCATACAAACTAAACAGGTTGAGGCAGAAGCAAAATGCTTCTATATAATCTGTGGGAAAGTGCTAGCATTATGTGACCTATTCCTTCTGTTAGCAGAAAACATGTTTGCATGTCTTTTCCATTTAACGATAGCAGCACAGAAATAAAGAACATGCTGTTATACTTTTGATGAAAATGGGCATGGGGGGTGCATAAAGAGATTTCCAGTCACTTGATACCATTAAGTACTTTCATAATAATGACAATAATAAAAGTTATTTCTGGGTTTTGCAGTTGCTTCTAAATAATGGCAATAATGACCAAAGCTCCCTCATCCACATTGGCTGTGTCACTAGGCAACAAGCAGTGTCCATGGAGACCCAGAGGAAAGTTAAATCTTTAACCTGTCTCAGAGAGATTACAGGTGCTCTGTAATTAGACATTGTGCAAATGTGTTATGTGTGAGTGGCTGTTTTTGGCTCCTGGGAAAAACAAAGACAAAGCCAATTAGAACGAAAATGACTGTGCCACCATAAATCAAGATTAGCCCCTCATGTTGCAAAGTGCAGACTTTTGAGGATTGGAGACCCCTTTGCTGAGGAAGAAAATGTGTGATGAGAATATGCAGCGCCCCCTTTTGGGCTAAACAAGACATTTCAACATCACATCTTCAAGAAGCACAGAATGTTTTTCCGGCAAGAGCCTTCAGTGAATCAAGTTGCTGGCTTCCTGGATGCAAATTAGAGTCATTAGAACATTGATTGTGCTGCAATTTTGTCCTCAGGGCTGCTTTTCTTTCTGGAGCTGTGCTCGTGATTTTTGTTTGGAAGTTTCTTTCCTTTAGCTGTCACAAATGAACATCATGACCCTGCTTTACTAGAAAAAACAGGCTGGAACCTCTTATTTTTCTCTCACTTAACTAAAAAGAGTACACTGATTGTTTACTTAAGAAGAAATGTCAATGAAATACTGTCTAACAATTAACAGGTCCTCATGTAAAATCCTACACAAAGTACAGAAGTATTATCAGCAACATATTCTTATTGTTTATTAAAATAACAAAAATTAGAGTTTTTATTTGTTTTGTGGAATATCTGTTTGTATCCTGCAATATAACAAACAACTGTCACCATCAGATGAATACAGTGGAGTAGAAAGTACAATATTTTGTTCTAAAATGTAGAGAAGTTGCTAAAGAAAGATGTGAATGCACCGAAGTACAGATCATGTTTCAACCTTTCATCAGCCAACCTTGCAGATGCTTCTCTGATAAAACTTTACAAAAAAAAAAAATGACCCACTGGAAGATGAAAAATATTTCTCTAATAATCACATGCATCCTGTTTGCCATCTAGTGGATAAAAATTATACTCATTTTTAAAAACATTTGCATTTCTCAGAATGAACTTTATACCAGTCTAATAAGATGATTGTTGCTCCTATCTAACTGTGGGTGTCCAATGGGTATTCTGGGCACGTGCACAGGGGCCCACGTGCGGGTCTGTAACTTGATGATCTGAGCATGATGACAGGTGTCGGGTGGCATTTTTTAGACTCGGTGAAGAAAGCTCCCTCTGGTTGTGTCAGTTAGTTGCTGGTGGAGAGCTGAAAGCAGAAGCAGAGTTTCACAAGTGTTCATAGCGGCGATAAGGGCCTTAAAGTCTAAGTGGCTGTGAATAGAAAGATCAATGAGCCGATCAATAAGGCTGATTCCCCTGTCTTTCCAAAGCAAAGGTATCTGGGGAGGGGCTGCAGAAAAATGCTGTGGCAGCAACTGCAGAGAAAATATGTCGTAAAATGCATTCTTGAGTCAAGAGAGCTTCAACTGTACAAGCGGGGTTCTTGTTTAATGTGGCAACCTATCCATGTTTTTCTTAGGCCGCCAAAACACAACTGTGAAATGCTCTACTTTGATTTATATGAATAAAAGCTGTAATCACTGTTTATATACTACATTTTTGTTTTTTAGAAATTACAAAACAGTTAAAAAAAAATTATATATAAAATTATATATCTATATAGATAGATAGATAGATAGATAGATAGATAGATAGATAGATAGATAGAATTTTTAAAATGAATCAAAAAACTCATTAAATAACTAAATAAATACCACCTGTTTGCCTTATATATTACATCTGAAGATGTTGGCCACAGTAAAACCACTTTGCTGTATTATGCACCTTGTGAAAGTAAACTAATTAAATGGGCTTTGTTAGGGCATTAATACATGGTATAATACACTTGATTGCAGTGAGAATACATGTGCAAATACATGCTTGAATCTGAATATTTACTCTGCTCTGATGCTGTTCACTGCACTCAAATGAATAGAAATTATGAAACAAAGATCAAGAGCATGACCAAATATTAATAGTTTTCTCATGTTTACACTGCAAACTAACGCATTGCAAATTTGATAAGCTTAATTATTTATGAATAATCAGTTCCATCTTGCATTTGTGCAAAATATTAGAAAACTATTATACACAAGTTTCAAAAACATTTAATGAAGCACAATTTCCAGCTCATGAAGTGCCTCTAGGTTCTTTACATCAATTACTGTATGTTTCAGCACTGGCCCGTGACTGTTCTCCACTAAGGCTGTGCCATCGGGCTTGAATTTATTACACTGTCCAATACTTTGAAATAGCAGCACAATATATGTCCTTCTTCCGTGCTTATACTAGCATATAGCACTGATCCTGAGGTAAACACATGAGAACTGTACATGGTGGACAGTATATTCAGTTATGGGGCCCAGAAACATTTGGAGGAAAGAGGCCAGAGGAGAGTAAGTGTTGTTTGACAACTAGAGCCGTTTCCTTGTAGTGTATTTTTCTATATGTGAAAGCGAAAAGAATAAAAGTCCTGCTGAGGTTAAATGGCAGCCATTAAATGCAATCTTGTTTCTAAAGCTTAATTGAAAAGTTGCATCAGTGAAGTGGCTAGTTCCCAAACACATACTCTGCCTCATTTATTTTTCAGTGCTGGTAAATTTTTTATTGCACATTAACAATGCTTGACTTAATGCCAGAGAGATAAGGTGTGATCCAAAATATCTAGAGCCCTGGAAATCTTCATTCTGGGCCTTTTGGAGTTATAACCTCCCCCAAAATACACATAGACATGAGCGTTCTCTCTCAGACAAGCCTTTTTTCATATCAAAGCAGTGACGGACACATGCAGCACATCATGGTTTGCACTCATGCTTGGGCGTGTTATGAATAGTTTTACAAACAGTCGAGTCTGCATTTGTAATGGGTCCATCCTAAATAAAAACTCACCAGTAATCATTCTAACAGTAACAAATAAGCTCTTGTTGGTCCAGGCAAGTGTATAACGAAGGTTGTACTGAGGGTTTAAAGTTGTGTGGCCCAGTGGCATGAAAGAGTAAGAAGTTGTGAATGAAATCAGGCTACATAACACAGCAGATCCTGGCATGCTTCTGCTGCTCAGCTCTCCCTTAGGCACAGTTCAGCCTTAGAGAAATTACGATTGATCAATAAATCACTAAATTGGGATTTGGCATTGAACACTCCTTGCTCTAAACTGTGAAACTACTTGAAAAACAGAACAGTTTTCTCAACATTTTGAGTCAAAATTAGCTTTCCCTAGAACACCTCAAGACCTACACACTATTATTTACCTCAAACAGATCAATCAAAGCATTCATAATGAAGATTTTATTACAATTTTTACTAATTAGTTAGCAATAAAGAACATTTTTAATGCCTTAGTTTTGTTTTAATATGCAAGCAAGAGCCCAACTTATAAAAGGATCAGAAGACAAACATACAGAAGAGATGAAGATGAAGATAGCCTGACCAGTGGAGATATCCACTGGTGAGCATGATAGCTGTCACCAGAAGTGACCATAGACTAATCTTAAAAACAGAGAGGGTGTCTGTCTCCCAAATTCAAACTGGGTGCTGAAGGCTCTGCCTCCCATTCTACTCTTAAATATCCTCAGAACCACAAGTAAGCCAGCAGTCTGAGAGTGAAGTGCTCTATTAGAGTGATGAGGGCTTTAAGATAAGATGGGGCCGTATTATTCAAGATCTTTTATGTGAGGAGAAGGATTTGAAATTCAGTTCTGGATTTAACAGGAAGCCAAATGAAGAGAAGCCAATATGGAAGACATATGCTCTCTCTTTCTAGTCCCTGTCAGTACAGTGCAGCATTTTGGATCAGCTGAAGGCTTTTCAGGGAGCTTTTAGGGCAACCTGATAGAAACGAATTACAATAGTCCACCCTAGAAGTAATAAATGCATGAACTAGTTTTTCAGCATCAGTCTGAGACAGGATAGTTCTAATTTTAGAGACATTGTGCAACTGTAAAAAAGCAGTCCTACATATTTGTTTAATATGTACATTGAAGGACATATCCTGGTACAGTGTTACTGGAGGCCAGGGCAATACCATCCAGAGTATCTGGTTAGACACCACGTTTCTAACTACCAGACATCTTAGACTGTTTATACAGTTGAACACATACACCACAGGAAGCCAAAGTATTTGTCAAATAATTGTACTGAAAAATGTTTCAGAAGGCACCAGCACTACAAACACATTCAAAAAGTCAAATTCAGCAACAGTTAGCATTTAGCTGCCTGCTCCTGTCGACATCCACCAATCATTCAGTTTAGATATTTTGATATGGTAGTACATAGCATCTGAATTGGGTTAGTTGTGGAGGAAACTTGAAATGGCTTCATTTTTCATTCCTGGAGGTTACCACTGGTTTTGGGATACTGTAAAACATTTAAAGTAACTCAAACTGACACTGAAGATTCTAAATGCTATGAATACAGAATATTTTATGTTATTTTTTTTTTTACATATACATAATTTAAAGGATAGATTCCAGACCATGAAGATCACTTACAAATGTAATGCAAGCAGCTGCAGATAAATTTCATTTAAAAAAAAAAGAACACAATAATGCTTGTAAAGTTTTCCCTAAACTTGAAATATAAATTCCAGTCTTCTCAAAGTCTTTCAGTGCTGCCCCTATTCCCAGCTGAAGCTTTGGACCAGAACAGGATACTGAGCAATAAAAACTGACACGTCTTCCTTTTGCCTCAGCAGAAGCTATTTGAACTAATTGCATGGAAACTTCTCTTCCCAGTGAGCCAGAGACAACCATGACTAGAGGCATTTAGCTGAACTTCTTAGTGCGCATCAGATATGCCCGAATTACTTCTCTGTAAGCACTTTGTTGTATTGTTTGTGAAGTCTGGGCTCACCCTGTGTGTCCGGGCTATTGGCTCAGACTGGGAGCTCCACTGTGTTCTGTAACCTGCTGTATATTCACCCCATATGGCTTAGCAAATGATTTTTTTTTTTTTTGTACGGATGTGAGGAAATTAGTGGCAAACACATTAAGATATGAAGTAAACTGGTTTTATTTAAGACACGCTTTAAGAAGGTCTAAGATGTATGACTTCCCAAGAGCCATTGCCTGATGATACTGTAGCTCTGCATAAGGGAGTTCACGCCACCTCTAGTATGTCACACAGGGAGCACAGGAGGATCAGAAGAGATGTGGCAGTACAGTAACTGTGACTCTGTTGTTATTTTCAGCGGAAGCTTTGTAATGGAAAAGAGAGCTTCCTCTGTCTCTGCACATCTCTTTCTCACCCAACCTTTCTCATGCTGCACTCAAAAAATATTCATGCCCAAACTGTTGACTTGAAGTAATTTTGTTACATAAGTTAAAACATAAGTAAAAACATGAGATTTACTGGATTGGTATACATTCAGTTTATACCAAGCATATTTTCCTTAATAATTATTTAAATAAATAAACCTTTGATTCTATATATTTCAGATGATTTTACTCAGAATTATTGCTTCATGTTTATGAGGGCCAGGAATATTTTTCTTTTGAGTGTGTTTTTGTGTGTAAATGTATGCTGAAAATCATGCTTAGGGCTATAGACCAGTCTGCATTTTATGAGTTGCTTTCTGGAGTTGTTGCAGAGTGAAGTAGCTCTTCCATTGTGCTTAGGTTAGCTTTCAATTGCCGTAAATCAATGGTGCACAGCTTCACAGCTGCCAGGCTTGATTGCAGTGCCATATAGCATCAACTAGGATAATACAGAGTCACGAGGAGTGTTTGGCAGGTTGACAGAGAACAACAGAGTCTGTGTGATTTTCGTTCTCATCCTTGCTTCTCTCTCATCCTCACTGTCTGTTTCTACTTTCCCTTTTCTCTGTCTCGCACTCTGATTATTCAAATGCAAAGAATCTGATCCGCATATAAGCAATCGTGACTGTACAAACTGTAAATAAAGATTAAAATCATTTTTGAAATATATTTGTTTTATTCATGCAAATGCATAGAGATAATAGCTATTCTCAGACTCGCACTTTTGGGTTAATTCCATTAAATTAAAGCCACAACAGCAAAGCTACGGGCTGTGGATAGACCAGTGCTAGAGTGGTCTACATTTTTGTGTTCGCTTAGAAGAAATCTAGCTTGCTGTGCAGTGTCGACCACACAGACTCTAATTAGGCTGTGCTGAAAACTGAGAGAGACATTAGCATCATTGATCTAATACATGCTTTTGATTCTGTTTGATCAGCTGGCAGAAATTCACCTTAGGAAGTGATCATCCCATCTGAGTGGCTGCTAATCTATAGAGAAAATCTGCCCATCTGTGAGCCGCAGAGATGTGGATTAAATTGTTTGTGTAGCGGTCACAGTGTGTTCCATATGCATCTTATGGGGTAAGCCTAAACGATTTATCAGAGACTTCAAAGTATTATGTTGCAAGCAATACTTCCACATTGCATAAGAGCTAAGGTTTAGTTAAGGTGCCTCCTGAAAGTGATGTTACTACTTTCTGTTGTT
>VUQJ01031719.1:48800-60721 GCA_015108635.1 Andinoacara biseriatus | reverse complement strand
TTAATTTCCATTGGAACACGTGACACTGTAGTATTTTCAACAGTTTTATCCCCAAAGGAGATGTGCTATATTTTTTATAATGCTGTTTACACAAAGACGTTTAGAAGGACACTGCAGGAGAGAAGCGGTCCTTAATATTGGGCAGGGTGTTGCTCAGTCCTAATGAGGCCTCGCTTGCAAGAAGTTATGAAGCCATCTCAGAGTGAAATCCAGCACAGCCCCACCAGATTTTCTACCTTAGCACGGTAATGGCATTCTGCTCCCAAGGGGCTTCTATAAATAAATACGCTGTCATACACATGTACACACACAAACGCACGGGTACACAAACACATAGGAGTGCACAATTTCCTGTCTTGTCACTGGCTTTCTGTTTCAGCCTGTTATTTTCATGCTCATTCTCCCCGTGAAACACATGCACACTCACATCTTTAAATAGACACATTGATGTTGTAATTTAGTTGATTGTTAGTGACAGACTGGAACCTTTTTTTTTTTCTTTTTTAAATTGGGCTGCGTCAAGCTATTTGGCAGTCATCTAATTTCACCATCAGCAGACTGTCAGATTCAGAAAGTGTGTTTCATGTCTAAATCAGCAGAAGGTACAGCAGAGGTGTTCTTTGATACCGAGGCGAAGACAAAAGAGGGAGCGTGAGCGAGTAAGACAGACTGACACTTAACTGATTGATGTAATAGCACAGTGCCTGGAGACGGAGAATGGTCTGAAGATGGTGTTTTACAGTGCACTCACTCACTCTGGTTGTAAAGGTGAGGAAAGAAATTTAAATAAATGCTGTTTTTATGTTTTTTTATGCTATTTGGGAACTCTGCTTTCTTTTTATTCTGCAGAGAATATGATGTGAAGGCTGCTCTTCTCTGATTAGCGTAACTTAGATTGAAAGATTGAAGGCGTAGGTAAAATTATATGTTTCTGTCAACAAAAATCAGCAGTGCAGTGCAGTGACTTCTTTGCGTCTCCACAGATGACGTATGAACAGCCACAGTAGGTCCTGATGAGTCACAACATTAAAACCACCTGCCTGATATTGTGTAGGCTGTCTTCATAGAACCAAAACAGGTCTGAGCCAAAGAATTTGTGGGGACAGGATTTCTGGGCTGTCCTGTGATGCCTGGGGACACTGGCAGGACATCCTTAGGTTCCTGTGGGTTGCAGGGTTTGCAGTGGAGTCACATTTTGGTCTCTTTGTCCTGATCAACAATCCATTCCTGGGCACAGTGCCTAATTGGGTAGCATATGTGGTCTGTAACACTGTTTGGGTGTTTGGTATGTTCCAACTTAACATCCACAATAATGGCAGGAGCAAAGGTTTCCCAGCAGAGTATTGTTATTCACTTCAGCTGTCAGTGGTTTTAATGTAGTGGCTGCTCTGTGTGTCCCCACACAGCATGTGGGTGTATGAAGAATTTTTCTGGGTCAACAAAACTGAGGCTGATTTTGCTGATTTTTTTTTTAATGATTTAATGTTATATTTTTCCTGCATGAGAGTAAGTGTTGGTTCTGCTGCCAATCATCTGTATATTTTATCCTCTGGGCTTCAAAGTTGTCATCCAGTAATGCAAATGTGAAAACAGATGCACTCCTAGGCCTGCCAGTCGAATAGTGAGAGAGAGCAAAAGTCAGGTTCAAAATATGCTCAATTCAAAGTGAACACATGGTTCTGTGAGGAAGGATCAAAGGCCACATCTCTGTGGTATTTGTATGCTAATATTGATGGTAATTACATAAGACTCCTGTGGCGTGCTGACTGAAGAGGAACTAATGCTGTAATTACATTGAAGAGTAGTGCTTCGGGTAGCAGAGTAGTGCAGACAAGCCATACGAGGCTCAGGAGAACACCATAGTGGTACATGACTGCCAGGATAACACAGAGGATGTCCTTAGGGAGCAGCTGAAAGCATTGCACCTCCTCGGGTAGTTCACCTGAGCCCTGTGGCTACTCAGCACATCGAATTACTGACATGCAGGGGTTTCTCATTAAAAGGACCCCGGAACGATTGCATGCGTCCATGCGAATTTTACTGCTGTCCTTAGCATACCACGCCAAAAGAACCAGTGAAGCTGATAGTCAGTGCAGAGTAGGTGGATTGTGTGAGTTTCAGTCACTATCCCACTAATCTCCAGGCAGCAGTCCCAGGTGTCTCTGTTTTCTTCAGTCCACTGCCAGAGCCTTAGCCTACTCGCTGTTCTCATTTCCCATTTCTCCACCTACCAGACACCAGTCACAAGCACATCAGCTTACCGCTGTCTGGTGTGTGATATAGGCCACATATATAGGCATGTTAGTATTAAGTGGGCCAAGCAGGAGAGGAGAGGACCAGCTGAAGTACTATGTACCATCTATCTCTATCTTTCATAATGCCTCCTTTTCTCCCTTCTTTCTGTTCCATTAACTGTATGTTAAAAATGAAAGTATACGTCTTTAGAGTGAAGTAAATGTCCAAGTGCTTTAACCCCATAACTCCAAGCGTATAGTCGCCGACATGCTAGAAATATGTTTATATACGTCCATGATGTGGGGGGGGGGGGTCCAATGGAACAAACCAAAGCGTAACTACAGTAGTGCAAAGTGTACTTGTGCAAATGTGTCGGCAATGATATGCTCAGTGTCAAAGGGTAGAACGTAGCTGGGATAGGCTCCAGCAGTTCCTGTATGTGTAATATGTAAATGGAGCAGTACTTTTGTCCATATAGTGTAGCTAAGTCTCTATGTCCAGTTTTAAAAAAATAAAATAAGAGGAAAAATAGTGACAGCTAAGATGTTTAGGCCACAAACCAGCAGGTGATGTCATGGTAACTAGGTCCATCTTTTATGATCTATTTTCTGTTCTCTTTATGGCTATTAATATTACTTACTACATGATATGTATCAATGTCTACCTCAAGAAACTTCCTCTTCCATGTGAACAGAAGATTGCTCCTGTGAAAACTGAGCAGGCGTGATGTAAATTGAAAGGGTTAGTGATCCATGGGAAACATGACTCTCTTGTTGTTAACACGTTTGTGGTTCCAGATGCAGCTCTCGCAGAACTGAAACACAGCCTGAGCTTAGACAGTTTGGAAGATCTCACTGTGTGAAGATCATATTAGTATTAACATGAGGAGTAGAGCACAAACTCCTCAGGTTTTCTGTAAACAGCATTATTAATTTTTATTATTTTTATATTTTTTTATACAATTTGTGTTCTTTGGATTTCAATTTCATGCAGTTCTGGATAAAAACAAACTTTTCAACAAGTACCTTTTTTCAGCTCCACGAACATGTTGTTCTCCAACCTTCGGCGTTCAGCCTTTTGATCGAGTTGAATTTTTTTTCATTTTCCTATAGGACTTTGTTAGATACAGCTTGGCCTTTCAAACCCATCTTCTTTCCCTGGTTGTTCACTGTGGAACCTGAAATATCCACAAAGGATCTTTTACCTTTTGAGACTTGATAAAGTACGTTAATGGAGAAACAATATCACTCCCATCCTCCTTGTGCTACTTTTACACAGACAGATTTGAACAAATGTCACACAGCTGCAGTTGGAGTCATTCTGTGAAAAGAAAGTCATGGAGGACCGGGTCTGCATTGGGTAATATCTTGTGTAGCCCCTCCCATACCTACTTTGTGGAAAGGACACAAAGACCCCGGAAAGATTACTGGTCAGGACCTCTATACATGACATTTAGGATAATTTTTCTCATGTATCCGCTTAATGTTGTGAAAGGGCATATTTTAACTGAACCATAAACCAACCAAGTACTGCAAGTGATTCAACCCTACCAATAAACAAGTGAAAGTGAGTGAGAACAAACACAAATTACAGTCTCATCATTCTTGTGATTGCACCACCACCATCCCTCCTACCACCTTATGTGGGCTTGTTGTTTTTTCAAGCAGACCTGTTTGCTGTCAACTTTCAATATCGCTGTGGCCAGTACATCAAAGATGCCTTTTCTGAAGACTGATACATGAGTCAATAAAGGTTCTAAGTTCTAAGACTTGGCCTGCCACAGGTATGATGGTCACAGAGTGTTGAAACATGAACACCTAGACCCCGGTAATCATTCTTTTATTGTGCTTCTACATCTGTTACGTTTTCTAGTTTTTCAGCATGCACCCGCTTTTGCAGATTTTGCCTTTGAAATTTTTGTGAGCATGCACATTGCATGAAGAGGATTTTACCAAGTGCATCTTGGTCTGTGGCTCAGGTCGCGTTTGTTGTACATTGGGGTTGCATTTGGTCTGCGCCAATTTGAAGATGCATGGAGGACAGTGATATGAAACTTTGTAAAGTACTTGTTTGTTGGGTGTGGGGGGGTCCTGTGTGTCAACTAATTTCCTGGGCTACATCTTGTTATGTTTATATAATACTGTTCCTCCTGCAGTCAGTCCAGAGGATTTTTTTTTTTTTTAGCAGGACAGGGCTTTAAGAAAATGAGATGAAAAGGGCTGCTTATTAGAGCCTCTTCATCAACCCTCTCTCCAGATCAAAATCAGTATTAGATGGAAATCCCAGGGCAACCTTGGCTCTTTGGATAATGCCAACAACAGTTTTGTCAAATCTCTAAGGATTTGCCTTCTAATCTGAGTGTGATCTCACACTTTCTGAGTCTAATGCCAAAAGTGATTACAGAAATGTTCGCAAATCTTGTTGTAAAACATGCTCTGTTTAACATGAACAGAACATACTCAAAGAGAAGCAGATTTGTTAAATGGTTATGTGGGATTGCTAACAGACACACCCTTTTGTCAGGTGCCTGACTACTTTTAACTGTTTCAAAATATTTTGAATAATTATTTGACTGATTTCTATATAGGATATAGTCTGGTTATGTGGTTACATGGGTGACATGATCCATGTGAGAAAGCAAAGTAATTGTCATCTGAATGATTTGAGAGTAACCACAAAATAAGATGTAACTGCAGTTAATTGTTTTTATGGTTAAAGCTGGGAATGATACAATTAAAAGAGAGGGATAATTGCTAGTTTAAAGGTCAGAGGGAAATTGCTGAGTGATTGGAGTGTCATTGCAATCTGGCTGACCATCAGCTAGAGCTTGGTAAATTGGGTGGTTTCAATTAAGAGGAAATTTTACTGACTGACAAATTAATGATGCCATTTTATTGAAGTGTTTTTTCACTTGGACGTTTCATTGATATCAAAGTGTTGGAAGCTGAGACTTCAAATCTAGGGGCGAGATGAACTCTGTAACTGCCGGGAAACTCTGCATCTGCTCTTTAATACATTAACAGAAACAGTAGTTGGTAGGCAGGACAGCAGCTGCACTAGCAGCAGAAGAGCCAGATTAGTAGTGAGAAGGATAACAGATGCAAATTAAAAGAGCTCCCTGATTGATTTCTTTCATAATAGGAAGCACAGTGACTGCCTGGACGGGCAATAAAATGGTGTTTATTCAGCCTGAAGTAAAGTTTGATCAGTAAGAGGGACTGTGTGTGTGGCAAGTTAGTGGAGGTGAGATCGTGCAGGTAAACTGAGGATCAGCTGGTATGGGTGGGAATGGCGGTCAAACAAATCATTTCCAAAGAAAGCTGTCTTGAGGAGAGCACAGTGCGGGTCAGGAGTAGCAGTGGAAGACTTGTTCAGTGTGTTTTAATCTGGGGTCAGAATCTCCATGTATGGCATTGATTGGCTGGGCCAGGCATGCTTGACTGTCGGCCAGTTTACAGCAGGCTGGATGGATATAGGCAGTGTGTGGAGCATCATCCAGCAGTCTGACATCTGTTTAGCCTTTTATTTGGTGAGTGCAGCTCTCTTCTTGAGCGTGATGACTGGGAAACTAAAGTCAGGGCTCATAACTATGAGACAAGAGGGTGGCTAAATTACAACTACTCAAAACTCAGAGACTTTTCTCTCTCTTGCTGTCCAGTATCTCAGTCCCAAGATACTGGCGATGGCAGCAGCATTAAACACATTCTTTTATAATTTAATATTTTGTTCCACTTGCAAATCACTGTGACAGTCATTTCCACTTTATACAACTGGGATGCACAGCCTGACTGGAAACCAGCAGTCTGCTACAGTCCATGTTGGCTTTGCAGCCTTTGGTGACATTACTTATTTTAATGGATATTTTTCTTAAAGGGGACCAGTCATGCTAATTTTCATCTCCATATTTTTATTCCTGGACCCAGAGTTGAAAATAATGCTTATTTATCTTATACCGTGCCTTTCTGCTTCCCCTCAGTTCTCCACTGAAATGAGCTGTTTAGCTACTCTCCTCTTAAGGCAACCGTCTTAAGCTAATGGGACGGTTGCCTGCTGACTGGCTGAACAGCAGGTGGGTGGGGTTTCTGTACTTTGAGAGCTGTTTGCCTGAGATGAATATATCGAGGACATTTGCTTTTCCTGACATCATACGGAGCCAGGAGCAGAAAAAAGTTGGAGACAGAGCTCGTGACTTAAAGGGATTATTTTTATGCTGACCTCATTATTTCAAACTTTGGTCGTGTAATATGAGCAGCCATAAGCGGTGAAAATCAAAACAATGGTTAATAGATCTCCTTCAAGGCAAAATTTTGACTGCACAGGATGGGAAAAATCACAAATACAGTCATTAATCCAGATTTAAATGTTATAGTTCTGCAATATATTGTTATGTATTTGAAAGCTACTTTTAATGCACTGAGAGGGTTTTGTGCTTTAAGAAGTGTACACACAGTCTGAGCCAATTCAAAAATCATATTAAGAGTGATTCATTAGTATTTGCATTAAAAGCACGTCCTTGCAGCATCGCTCCCAGTGAGAGGGTTTTCAAAGGAGTCAAAACAATTTTCTTTTCCCGGAGAGAATTTTGCATTTGTTGTTTTGTTTCCTCTAATTAGGGGTCAAAGCTTGATGTGAGTGTTTTGATCCTTTTTTGCTTGCATGACAACAGCACAGTGAGGTCCCCTTAAACTGCCTTTATGCAGGTTCAATCTGGATGCGATGGTTTAGTAGGAGAATTGTTTCATCACTCAGATGCCTCCTTTAGTCCAAATCCTAATGATGTTCAATGTACAGATTTAATTCTTAGCATTCTTTTTCTTCTGTTACTCAACTAAATGATAAATCTGATAATCTAATAAATTAAAAGTTTCTCAGAATTTGTGCAGAAGGCCTGGAGCTTTTTTCTAACCGCCTACTAAGTACTTAAATGTCGGAAATTTAACTAAAATGATAACTTTTTTCCACCTCTGTAATCTAATTTGTGTAATTTAAGGGATATTGGATGTGGTCTTCAGAGAGCTTTCTATGGAACTTCTCAAGCAGCTTTACACTGAAATCCACATTCACACAAAGCTTTATATCTCTGTCTCTCTCTCACACACACACACACACACACACACACTCTAATGCAGAAATGGCTCCACTGGGAGTCACAAACCCATGGACTCCTAGTGTCCCAGTCCCAAGCCCTGATAAATGAGGAGGGCTGCAACAGGAAGGGCATCTGCTGTAAAATCTTTGCCAAATTAAACATGAAGATCATCAATACTGCATACTGCATCGGTCAACAACATCCAGTCATTGGTGCTGTTGACCAGCATGGTGGTGGTGGAAACTAGGTAATGCTGGGAGAAGACAGAGGAGGAGGAGAGGACGAAGGTGTGTTCGGAGGCATGAAGAGCAGGAAAGGTAGGAGTGTGGAGGTGAGGGTAGGGAGGTAGAGGGGAGAGATGGCTGAAGAGAGGCAAGACTGAGATGGTTTGGACATGTACAGAGATGGGCTACTGGATATACTGACCAAAGATAGAGCTGCCAGGCAGGAGAAAAGAGGAAGACCACAGAGAAGGCTCATGGATGCAGTGAAGATATGCAAAAGGTTAGTGTAAAAGAACAGGATGCTAGGGATAGGGTGAGATGGAGACAGATGATTAGTTGTGGCGGCTAAAAGGAGAAACCGAAAGAAGAAGAATCTTGCCCAGGATGCATTTTGACATGTAGCACATGTGTTGACATGATGAGCCACTCTTTTATTTTTGCACCTCTAAGCTCCTTAGACTTTTCTTTTTAATGATTTCGAATTGACCAATACAATTTATTAGTAGATTTGGTTTAAAAATCTTGAGTGCCAAACTAGCTCCTTTAAGCCCTGAGCCTCCTGAGCATCTGTCTTAATAGAAATGTGTCAATCAGTGTTGTGCACTACACTGTAGTTTGTACTGTTTGTTTCAGTTTGATAACCTGCCCCCCGGCCTCTGTTTTTTTTTTTCCCATGTCCTCTTTTATGAATAGCTGCATCTGTTATGCAAATTCTTAAAAGCCTCAAGTCACCATGGAAACTATCAGCTGGGTTTTACAACAAAGTACTGCTGTTTCCTCATGAGGAGGTCTGGGTACACCGTGCTGCTGTTGGGGCATGTGTGTTCTTATAACTGCATTATAAAAACAAAACAGGGAGGAATAATTCTACATGAGGCAGTATTGGATGAGCCCATGTTTTCTTTTTTCACTGTTTTTACATGATGTCTATTAATCTAATCTCTCCTTTTCCTGATTTTTTTTTTTTTTATCATCAGTGTGCAAATCCTGGTGAGTCACACAGATCACATGCAGCTGCCTGCCTTTGTTTGCACTCACCATATGTTGTTGCAGACAGCTGGGCGTGCATCCCTGTCACATTACAATCTCTGTCCACTCCTGTTACCACATGATTGAAAGGCTACACAGCCTTCTCACATATCATTGTAAATACAGTGAGGTAGAGTTTAATGGATATAAGTATACTTTGCTCCTGCTATTTTCTCTTGTTCTTTTCAGCTCGCGCTGAAAGGCTCCATCACAAAGTCGGTTGTAATGAATGTTTTATTTTTGTATCCCAGGCCTCTAAGCTCTGAACTAATGTTCGTTTTAAAGGTTACATCCCTCTAAACTGTTCTTATGGTAAATGTCAGACTCTTCTTTCTTTCTTTCTTTCTTTCTTTCTTTCTTTCTTTCTTTCTTTCTTTCTTAAGTTTCCCATTACTGCACAACTTCTTTTTAACATTTCAGTGAGGTATTTAGGAAAATAGGTCACTTCCAAAGTTTCTTTTCTGCCTGTTGCCTTAGGGCTCCTTAGTGCCTTTACATCTCAGCTGCATATATTATACACCATACACTGCACTTCAAATATCCTTTTTTTCCTGGTTTCTTTCTACATTATGTATTTCTGACTTCATTTTACTATGGAGGGAACTATGAGTGGGAGTCTCGGATTGCTGTTTCTGCAGCTGGACAGAAATGAGCAGTTTGACACCGACACAGAAGCCTTACTGTAGGAACACAGTACACGCACCGCTGTGGTCAGCTGCAATCAGGAAGGAAATCTCTGCCCTTCCACTCTTCTAAATCATTTAGGAGGAGACATTGGCTGCTATCCAGCAGGTGTTTCACTGTTTACAGAAAGGAAAATAGATGATGTGTATGATGTATGATCTTAGATTTGATTGTTTTGAGGGCATTCAGTATTATTCAACAGTATTTAACATCAAACTAACAGTAACAGTGGATGTGGCTCCACAGGAGTAGAAAAAAAACTTGGAAGAATTAAGCTAGAGTGTGAATCTGCAGTCATTATACTTTTGA
The DNA here is from genome assembly GCA_015108635.1 of Andinoacara biseriatus. Lineage (NCBI taxonomy): Eukaryota > Metazoa > Chordata > Actinopteri > Cichliformes > Cichlidae > Andinoacara > Andinoacara biseriatus. Next base: position 51,151 of record VUQJ01031719.1, on the reverse strand, counting down.
TATATATTGTCAGAGAATGGAGATCATTATTTTTCTGTGATCTACAAGATCCAAACTTTGCATATTATACACCAATCAGCCACTATGACAAAGAGCCAAACTCCCCACATCTGAATCCAATCTATTGTTCTTGGGTTGCACCCCTTCCTGTCGATAAACCCAACACCAGCAAGGTGTGAGGAAGACATGCCCTGCCTCATGTCTGAGGAAGGGCAATTCACGCCTGAAACGTCACTCACCCTTAAGGTTTTGATTAAATATTATTATTCTGGAGCCTTGCTAGTGTGCAGACCTTTTTTCTCTGTTTCCATTTTTTTGGCCAAGCACCCAGCCTTCAATTTTCTTTGGATGTGCGTGTCCTTCCTTCTCTTTTCAACGTCCGATTTCTACACACCATAAGAAAACCCACGAGGTCCCATATCCATTCCACAAGAACTGAAAAGATCCACTCTGCCCACAAAAAAAAAAGACTCATACCTCTCAACCGATTCTATCTTCAGATTATTCTTTGGAATATAAAGAAATATATACACAAACCTGACTATGATACTGAGGATCATCAGTAACAGTGTCAGATACATTTCCATCTATGACTCTGAGATAAATAAAACAATGTTTTTCCATACTGGGAGTAGTCTAGAACTGCAAGACAAGATGACCTTGAAGGGTAGATTGACCAAATGTATATCAGGTACACTAAATATTGTGATTGCACCTTGTGTTAGAAAATATATTACCTCACAACAAAGACTATTACATACATTACAAAAATTTGAATCCATCATCACCTGCCATGGAAACTCGATCATACTTTGTGTTAGGCAGATGTTTTAATGTTGTGGTTAAAAGGTGTGTGAATCTGACAGTGTCAAATGGAGGAAAGTGCATGTTCCATTAAGCATTATTATGTCCATTTACTTACCTTCCACTGTTTAACGTTTTTCATATACTAGAAAAAAGGATATGACACACATGCACCAAGAAAGCGATAAAGGAAAGGAAAGGGAAAGGGAACAGAAGGAAATAGATTCTGCCAGGCATCCAGTGGCGCAGCACTTTCTATAATTGCAACCTGGTGAATTTGTTGTCATGGCTACCCTGAGTGGTGGGTCTGCGCACTGGGACCAGTTAAGATAATTTTAGTTTTGATGCATTAGTAGTTTCACAGACACACATACATAAATGTGAGATGTTACCAGAATTTCTCTTCTGTACTGGTAGATTGTGTATCAACACAACTTTTATAAAGGCATATAGGTCATTAACCTGGTGGATATTAAGAGGTCCCTAACCACAAACCACTTGGCAGTAGGGTTACATGTAGCCACGTGCTAGAAGATGTTACCTTTCAAGTCAAGTCTCTTGAAGACCTGCACCTATATAGCACCTTTATGCTCAATTTGAGCAGTTGAAGTCTTATTCACCCAATCACACACACACACACAGAGCTTTTATCTATGCCTAAGCACTTTTATCTAATATTCACACACACATTCACACTCCAATGCGCACTCCCACTGATGGCTGCATTGGAAGCAACTCAGGGTTCAACATCTTCTGTGCAAACTGGAGTAGCTGGGGATCTATCCACTAACCTTCCAATGGCTAGGCAACCCACTCTACCACCAGAGCCACAACCGCCCCTACACAGTGTGCATTTTGTCATTAGTTGTGTCCATCTGTAGCTAGTTTGTGGGATAAACCATAGATAAACCATCAATATGAAGGTAGCAACCGTGACATCACCCACTGGATTAGCAACAGTAACAGTAAACGTCACAGGTAACTCGCTCCACTCAGTGCTGACACCCGAGGCCTGTCACAGGAACCCACTGACATTTAGTCTTTAGTGGTAAACAAGGACTACGGCCACCTTAGAGGGAGGTCACCAGAGACAGAAAAATTAGTGAATGTTAATTAGCTGTCAGCAGACACCAGACCAGTAAAGGAATCTGTGTTCACCGCTTGGCCTGGGTTTGTAAGTTTGAGGTCCAAGATGTGATTAGGCTCAGCACAGTCTAGCCATTGAGATTATGGAAATATGTCCAAAGAGAATTTGGTGACAGAAAAAAGATGGTGACAAAGTTTTCAATAGAAGTGAGACATTTATTTGCTGTAATTCATTCTCTGAGAAGAAGATAAAAACAATGATGATAATAATCTGTGTTGATGTGGACAGTCGGGGTTCTGGATTTTGATGAGCTGGGTTTTGGATTCCTGTTTAATAGTTTCAGGGCTTTTTTTCCTAGTGTTTGAACTTTTGGTTTTTAAGTTGGTGAATTTTTGAAATCCTGTTTTGATGTTCTTGTCATTGTTCTAGTTTTTTTTTTTTTCTATATTTTTTCCCACTG
>VUQJ01031709.1:7506-21757 GCA_015108635.1 Andinoacara biseriatus | reverse complement strand
AAGTTAACAAAGCTAATGAAAGCACTTAAAACTCAATCCTTTTGTTGAATGAGACAAATTTTGTGTCTTTTTAAACACACACCAGCTGACCACATACATTTATGAAGAGACATGGCCTTTTAATGGAAGGCAGGTGGCCTTAAAATAAATGAAAATAGCTTAAGTTTGTATTTGTCTCCTTGTATATAATAAACTAACTTTTCCAGAGGTCATCACTCCTAGTGCATTATGGGAAAAGTGCCGTGCTGGAGTAATAAACTTCACCGTGTCTTCATCTGATAAGAGCTGTGGTTTTATCCTGGATTTATGGCTTCATTAATCTGGAGCTTTGTATTTCTCTAACCTCGTTAAATCTTCTGGACTTTATCTTGGTGCAGATGTGCGTTTAAAGGTTTTGATTTAATCAGTTGTCATTCAAGTTAACAAAGAAATGATGAAATCAGGCTGCTATGTACTGTATAACTGTATTTTAAGAGAGAACAGTCGTTTTTTTAGTCTCACTTCTTCTGTAGATTGGCCACATGTACAATATTGAAATCTGTGCAAATGGGGTGTTTATGCATATGTACATGTTTATGGTGTGGAAGAATATATGGAAGTGCACAGGGAAGCTGATTTTAAGGGCATTTTCAGCCCACAAATTCCCCAACTTTTTTTATTAGGATTTTGTTGACGTCACAGGGACTGCGCATGCTAACAGTACCAGATTGGTGCAAGTCAAAGTAGGGGGGAAATTATCTGTTTTCTGATGTGGAGGGTCACCCACCGATCAAACAACACGCATACCGCGTTAACACCACTGAGCAAGTGATCATGCAGCAGGAGGTAGAATATTTGACTAAACATGTACTGGCAATTCCCAGTGCCAGTGCTTTGAGCTCCCCATGCGTCCTGGTGCCGAAACCCAACAACACCTCTTGTTTCTGTAATGATTACCGGAAAGTGAATGCGATCACCAAACCGGACCTGTTTTCTCTCCCGAGGATGGATGACTGTATTGATCGGGTTGGTTCAGCCAAATATGTAACTAAACTGGACCTGTTAAAAGGTTATTGGCAAGTGCCGCTGACTCCCCAAGCCTCAGGAATGTCTGCTTTTGTGACCTCCCAATCACTTTTTACAGTACACGGTAATGCCATTTGGGCTGCGGAACGCCCCTGCTACGTTTCAGCACTTAATGCATAAAGTGCTGGCTGAAGTTTGTGGTTGTGGGGCGTACTTGAATGATGTAGCGGTTTATTCATCTGCTTGGTCTGATTATTTAGGCACCCTAACCCTTGTTTTCAACTGTCTTTAGGAAGCGTCACTCACATTGAACCTGTCCAAATGTGAATTCGGGGAAGCTACCATCACCTATCTGGTTAAAACAAGTGGGTTGTGGTCAGGTACCACCCGGAACAGCCAAAATATAGGCTATTCTCGACTTCCCTGTCCCACAGACAAAAAAAAACGCTAAGACAATTTCTCGGAATGTGTGGGTATTATAGAGGATTTTGCAAGAACTTTTCTAGTGTGTTGGCTCCCCTTACTGCCCTAGTGAGCCCTTTAAAATCCTTTGTGTTGACATCTGTATGTCAGACTGCTTTTGACTCCGCTATGAAACTGTTATGCGGATCGCCAGTGCTTGTCACTCAGAATTTAGCGCTTCCTTTCAAATTGAAAGTTGATGCCAGTGCCTGCGGCGCAACGGACCATTCTTCATCAAGAAGATCAACACGGTGTGGAAAATCCTGTATGCCACTTCTCTAAAAAAGTTTAGCAAGCACCAGTTAAATTACAGTACTATCGAGAAGCAAGGGCTTGCTGTGATCCTGGCGCTCCAGTGTAGAACTGGTTTAAGTTTTTACCGACCATAACCCATTGGTGTTTCTTTCCCAGATGTGCAACACAAACCAAAGGCTAATGCGCTGGTCTCTGCTTTTGCAGGATTTTAACCTGCACATACACCACAAAAAAAGGAACCGAAGACTTCCTTGCAGATGTCTTGTCCAGAAGTTGGAATTAAACAATGCTTAACTCTTGGTGATGTGGTGTTAGAGTATGTCTGAAAGGATGAGTGTGTAGGTGTATGTCTTGTGATATGCTGATCTGCCTGTGCAGGTGCCTGGATGTGATTGGTGCGGTGTATTTCTGCCTGCGGACGATTGGCTGCAGTTGAGAGTCACGCCCCATTTAGGAGGCTAGACGGACAACGCAGGAGGAGAGCATCATCCGTGTCCCAAGTGTCCAACCAGCTACCAATGTAGACAAATGTTCTGATCCAGAGTGGGTAGAAGAGAGCCCCCAGTTTGTTTACTCAGTTTTCTCCTGTGTAGGAGGTAGAGAGGTATAGGTAGAGAAGTAAGACTGTGTCATTTCTTTTGTTTCTTTATGGTTTAGGTCAGACGCCGGATCAGGGTAGATTTTAGTTCCTGTTTTGTTTATTGTTTTGGCCTTGGCACACCCTGATGTGAATCGCTCTGTTTGTTTTGTGTCTGTGTGAACAAATAAATTGTTACTGGTATTTTTACAAAACAGTTGTCGTGTGGCTGCTTGGGTCTTGGGGGTGAATAGTGTTCTCTTATTCATGTTGGAGTATACTCGTGCGATAATACCAGCCTAAATCCCATCCATCTATCCATCCATCCATCCTAAGCAGAGAAAGCCAGACCTCCCTCTCCCCAGCCACCTACCCCAGCTTATCTGGGGGAACACAGAGGCATTCCCAAGCCAGCAAGCCAAGAGATATAATCTCTCCAGCATGTCTTGGGTCTACCCCAGGACCTCCTCCCAGTAGGACATGCCCAGAACACCTCACCCAAGAGGTGCTCAGGAGACATCTTAGTCCAATGTCTGAACCCCCTCAACTGGCTCTTTTTGATGAGGAGTGGCGACTCTACTCAGACCATAGTCACTCCCAGTCACATTCCTCCAAGTTCCACTTTCAATCCCCACATGAGCATTGAAGTCTCCCAGTAGGACAAAATCATCCTCAAGCATGAAGAGGAGCAACCCTGTCCTCCAGTTTTGAAAACTCCAACATACAGGCAGCAAGAATACCCACCTCAGCTCAACACCTCTCACAGAAGGCAACTGAAACGGAGTCAAGCCCCTCTCCAGGAGACTGGTTCCCGAGACCAGGCTGTTCATTGACGTGAGCCTGACTATATCTAGATGGTATAGCCGGGTATCGGTTCGGCTTGCCACACATTGTACCCGACACCTTTTGCAGGTGGTGGACCTACGGGAGGGTGGGCCCATGAGTCCGGCAACTGGGTGCTTTCCCTTGAGCACCCTCCCCCGGCCTGGCTCCAGGGTGGGGCCCCAGTAACCCTACCCAGAGCAGGGTAAACTGTTCCCTTGACCTTTCTTCCATAGGGCCTGTCTGAACAAATCACATAGTGATCTGCAAGAAATGTCAACAATTCTAATCAAAAACATTGTTGGAGTGAGTGGCAAAAACTTTTACTTTTTTTTCCTCAGAACTTCATTTTTGAAAACCCTAAACCTTACATCTCTTTAACCCTACAAAAATAGCATCAACCTTAATGAAACCTTATTTATTTTTCTTTCACTCCTCTGGAGCTTGTAAACTGTTTGAAGAATTACATTTATTAATAGTGAGTATCCCAATTAAACACAATTTCTGACCTGAGAGTTGATGAAGATTCATATATGCAGCACTGCCAGTGTGCTACCTGTTCTCTCTTTCCAGATGGACCTGTGGTTCTCTTTCCAGCATCACCATCATGCTGTCTGCCAGCAATTCCCACCTTTGATCTTTGCTATCTGGCTCTCATCTCTTGAGGTGAGTCTAAGGCGGTGATTGAAGGTGATGGGGTGAATATTAGAGACTGACATTTCTCTGTCATCTGACATCACAGGGAGCACATTTCAATGCTGCCAGTACAGGTGCCATGTCCTCTGAAGTTCTCCATTAGCCTTCACAGGCTCTGTAAGAAAAAGGAAGACTGAAAATTTAGGAAACTGCTTTTGCAGTTTCAGCTAATTATGATTAATTGATGTATTGCTAAATCCTTAAAGAACAGAAAACAGAAAAAAAATGTCTGCTGCCTTTTTTTGGGATTCGTCACATTTGAGAAGTTGCAACCAGACGTTTGGTATTTCTGCCTAAATTAACAAGACATTTGTTTGTAAATTCAGTGAACTAATCCAGTGATGGACACATTTTTAAGCGCTTTTCTCAGCACATTTCTCATATTTAAAGTTTGGTTCATCAATTTGACAAGTTGGAAAAATGTGATTACAGCTATAATTAATTATGTCTTTCTTCCTGCCTTCAGTCAGTGATTACATTCAAGTTTTCTCCTTCAATAATTTACGTTTGGACCAGCAAAACTAATTTTAACCCTCTGACTAGTAAATTCTGGCACTCTGGTAGGAGAAACAAACAAGCAGGCAAACAAGACTTGAGTTTAGTCAGCCTTTTCAGCTGGGTTAATGAGGCCTAAATCAGGTTCATTTCTCTTGTCACCTTTATCTAGTAAAACATACGCATTACATCTTGGTTGACAATGACCGCCACATCTTTTTTCTTCTCCTTTTAATCTCACAGTAAACCACAGCTGACCCTCCCAGGCTTTCCCCTGCTTAAGGATTCAGACTTGTGTCTTGTCATCTAAAATGGAGATGTATGGGCTTGTGCCACCAGCCTCGATTGAGGCTTGACGTGTAGCAGGGTCTCAGGTGTCAGGAGCCATTTCCCGGCCAGGGTCCCGACCAGAACGAGATTAGGCCCATTTATCTGATTTCAGATTGCTCTAAACCTATTTCAACTGTCATTTACTCTGCGAGTGGGTCATTAGACCTACATCTGTTTTGTTTTGTGCTGGGTCTGTGTGTGTGTGTTGGTGTGAGAGTGTTTGATCAGATTATACTGAGCTCAGCAGCACCGTATGAACGTATAAGATAAAACTAATTTGCCTGTCATAATCTCACGAAGATGAAGACAAGAATGACATTAATTGCAGTAATACCGACTTCTGATTGATTGCATTGCCAGTGTGCGTATGAAGAGCAAAACAAGATGCTGGAACTCAGTGATTTTTACAAGCTTTTACACGGTAAAATAAAAAATAAACACAGCTGTGATAAAGTTGCCTGTAAAACTTACTGATAGTACTGATATTAGTACTTACATGCAACTCAATAGGAAAAACTGATCTGTGATGATACCAGAGAAAAATATTTGTGAAATTCAGACACACAATATTTATTCTTTTTCACCAGTTCTTTTGGAAACTGGCCAAATTAAAATGAGAGCCCCTAAGAAACACAACACAATCTCTCCAATTTCCATCAAAAAATATAATAGAATACATTGGAGCTCCCATTGATTTCTGTGGCTGCACTCAATTGTTCTGCAGTAAGATTCAATTTTGTGAGAAATGAAACTGACTTACTGTTGTGTTAGATTTTCTTTTAAAAGATTACAATGACTGAGGCTTTTACAAATGACTCTAGATGGGTTTCCACTCTGTAAAGTGGTATTGAACCTTTTTTTGTTTATTCTGTTGCATCCCATCAGCTTGAATTAGCCTTACACCTGATGACGGGTTGCAACCAAATCTAGCTCAAATGTTAATGGTAAACAGCTATTGGTTTTTGGCTGCTTGCCTCCCATGCAGTCACTGCTGATTGGTAATATTTGGAGGAAACTGAGAGGACTTTCCCAGCAGGGTATCAGCAAGCTACCTTTCAGAAGATTATGGAATTATGTGTTGGAACCAGCAATTATCTTTCACGGTGGATGATGTAATACAGTAAACCAGGTTCCACACGCTGCTGACAAACAGCCTCATAATCTGCTAGCATGACCAAGAGACAAACAAATAGACCTCATGAGAGAGAAACATCCACATGAGTTGATGAGTATGGGTCATAGTGTGTCACTCTTGTAGGTATGAAGAGGGAAGATGTCAGTGCTGCCACAAAATAAATTGTTTCCAAAACAGACCTCGCACAAGTTTCTTACTTGTACATAGACAAGTCCCTACCCTCACCAAGTTTTTTTTTTATTTTTTCTGCCAGATCTGCTGAACAATAAAATGAGTCCTTGTCCTTTGACAGTGTATTTTCCCATGTGTTCATAATGTGGGTGGCACTTCAGCTTTATTTCTACCATTTCCACCAAAAGCTTATACTACATACTGATCACATGTAGCCTGGTTACATGAAGACATTAAAATGTTGACTGTATTTTAACTTCATGTCTTTTTCTCTCTTGAATAATAGAAATATGCATAATTATATTTAAACCCAAAAAAGAGAGAACATTTTCTTTTTTCTAATTCAGGGTTGCTGGAGCCTATCCCAGCTGTCATGGCACACACTGGACAGTGTCGCCAGTCTGCCACAGGGCTTACACAGAGAGACAGCCAGACATTTACACTCACACCTACAGCCAATTTAGAATCACCAGTTTACCTAACCCATGGAGGACCCAGAGAGAGCATGCAAACTCCACACAGAGAGCCCCCCCAGCTTTGAACCCAGGAGCTTCTTGCTGTGAGGTGACAGTGCTAATCACCACACCATGATACCACTTCAATATGAAACATCCCTGGAAATACTAACAGCTAATCTGATGACAAAGAAGGAGAAAACATCTTCTGGCTTCTGATTGTGAGATTGCTTATCATGCATTAGCCATACTCATGCACATACCCCAGACCCTACTGGGTCCCAGTAAGGTGCTTTCAGACCCAAGGGACTATAAGAACCTTCTATTTATAAATGCCCACTGGATAGCTTTTCTACCTTAAAGGTTTTTCTTTGTTTGTCTGTTTGCATTCTCAGTGTCAGTAGGAAATGCTACCTAGACCTAATAGCTGGCAACTACAGTAGAATAGAAACAACAGACCACAACAAGATGGAGGACGGCGAGATCAGTGGTGTGTGTGTGTGGTTGTTAAGCCCAGCTGTGGAGAGGAGGGGCTTGTAATTTCAAAGTGATGTCATTTTCTAACTGTGTGGCACAGACAGGAGAACTCTGTGGGTGCTACTGTTCACACACTCTGAGTGTGGTCTTTTGTGTCCTCGTAATCCTGTTTCAGTCTCTTCATGTTTTTCTACTTTGCTTCCTTGCGTGCTGGCACTCAAGATAGCAAGTCAAGAGGAAGCATGAGCAGAAAATGTAATTTTTCACTTTGATGAGTCGATGAATATGAGCTTGATAAAGCCTGGATTCACTGTCAGTCCATTTCTCTTGTTCTCCTGAATAAACTGTTCTTTACACTGCTCACGTATACATGGATTTTATATACCATGAAGTAGGATCTAGGAAAAGATCCCTAAATTGACTTTCTAAGTACTTTGATAATTTCTTGAACCTGCAGTGCATATGGTTTCCTCCAAGAGTTATAAGAATGAAAAAGTAAAAAGCACAAAACACCTCAACTCAGTAAAAATTTGAACCGGGGACCTTGGCTTTGGTTACAGGGGACAAAGCAGATTTGTGAGCGATAAAAGTTCATGAACACAAGTTCCATTTAATCTGATCTGATCAGTATTTTTATACCAAATAAATCAAATTACAATGTGTGGAAAATTACCAAACAACTTTACAGTGCCTAGAGACTCAATGACCTCAATGATGCAGCTACAGGCTGGAAAAATTAGCAACCATCCTGTGAATGCAGTGAAGTATCTCTTCAGTGGAAGAGGTAGAGGTTCCCAGAAGGACAGCACAACATTATGTTTGTCAGCTAGCCAGAAATATGACACCATATCATAGACTGTATATGAGGATGAGGTGCCACGGTGAAGCCTCAAGCTGAGCGTTTACACTGTCGTGTGAGTGATGGTTTTATCTGATGGTTACATCTATTGTATACAGAAGTAAGTTGCTACTAAGTGGAGAAACCTGTCATTTCAGAGGGGTTACCCTAACCCTAACTCTATATTGGCGGCAATGAGCCAATGCATAGCCTGATCAGACAGGAGCAAGTAGCAGCCGAGCTAATGTAGCATGGATGTTTGGAGTTATTTCACACTGATACACCAACAGCTTCTGTTTGTATTTTTGCAACCGTTTTTACTTAACTGCAACCTGTGGTGCAAACCGTGGTCAACGTGCATGAAAAGAGCTGACAGAGAGGATGTTTTCTCTGTATCTCTTGCTTGCTCATTTACTTTTACTCTATTGATGTTACATGTAGGTCAGAGAAGTTCAAAGAATGTAGGTTTGCTGTAACACTTGGTAAGCTTTTATTATATGTATGGTAAGGTAATGTAGTGTTGCCAATGCTGTTAAATATTATTTCACTTCAGCTGTCTCCTGTCAGTTGCATGCTTGTGCTTGAGGAGGAAAAAGGAGAAACTGTGACCGTAAATAACAGGAGATTGCACCCTAATGACTCTCACTTTGATCCAAAATAGGGCCAGTGCAAATAAATGACGTGACTAACACTAGTACATTATTTATTTTTCACTTTATTTATCCTTGACCTGGTTTCATTTATTATTTCACTAATAAATATCAAAAATTTAGTAAATTTAAATTACTGGTTACATTGGATTTTACAAAGTTAAAAAAGATGTTTAAATTGAGCTTTATGTTTCCTAACCTACACAGACTGGGGAGCTTTATCATCCTTTTTGATTGTAAAGGGGTCATAATTTTTGAAATGTGCACCATGTTCTTCTCAGCAAGACCCAAACCCGGTTATTTAAACATTAAACATCAAGATGTTTAGGTCATAGTTCAAAGAGGTTAAAAGTCTTTTCCCCATAGACCTCTATACAATCTGCTTGCCATCAGAAAGAATGCAGATTTTAGGCACTTGCACAATTGCTCACTTTTGAGACCCAGAAGATATCAATATTTTACATCTGTTAGGTGATTCATTTTTTTTGGGTACTATACCATGCATTTTAATAGCATCTTATTTTTATTGCATTTCAGTACAGTAGTACCACCGGCAGTAGAGTAAAAAAAACAAAACAAAAAAGCAAAAAACAAAAGTGAGGTAATAGATGCAAAAATAAAAGTAATAATCAGTGTATAACATGTAATTACTAAAGTAAAAACAAAGTATGTTGCCATGAATTAGAAAAAAGATAAATACTTTTAATTATAATGCTATAAGTAGTAAATATTTTTTTGCTTTGTGCTTTGCTTTATAAGCAGAGCTTTCTGATATTATATAGTCCTGCTTATGTCAATAATTAGCTAAGATCCTATAGTGTTGATAATAGTACAAGGTTTCCACCACTGAGCAACGTTAGAAAATGAACCCGCACTGTCCTACAAACTAGAACATGTTGTACTTATTAGTTAATAAAGCAGTACTTTGTTATACACTTGACCACAAGACAGGATTTTTTTTTTTTTTTAAGAGAGGTGGGGAGTGGTAGATGGTACAAAACTGCATTGGGTTTAGTGTTCTTCTTCTTTGGTCTTGCTTTCCTAGTTTCAGAGTAACAGTGACAGAAAACCAATTTATTTTTTAAAGAAAAGTACTTCTGTGGCAGTTTGGTTTCATGCTGATTTAGCCTAATTTCCAGCTGTGAGTGGATGTCATTGCTGTATTTAGAAGGTGCTCATCTGGGAGTGACTGTCCCGGAGCTTGCCAGAAGCATATAAGGCGCATTTTTTATTTCCATTTTTGTTGTCCTTTTTCTTGATGGCTCCCTGCATTGCAGTTTTGAAACAAAATTTTTACAGTGAAGAAAAGCGTTGCTTCGTTTTTGGTTATAGTTTGTGTAAATAGTGTCTTTTCTGTAACTGTACTGTAGGAACAAGAGTTTGCACTTCGAATTAGATCAATCTTGAGCTTCTCCTAAAGCGCATGGTGTGCTGTAGCTCTCTTTGGTGACATCCTCATTTTTGTTTACATATTCCTTTCTTGTTTCAGCGTCCATCGTGTGTGCACACTGAGTTCATCCTATACCACCCCCTCAAGGAACCCCCAGTCTTTCCCTGTAATGAGGACATTCTTCCTGTTGGAAGGTTAACGGCAGACAGAGAGAGGTACATGACGATTCCAAAACCTCATGACTCCTCAGGCAATTTCACACAGAATCTCTCTTTTTTTTTTTCACTGGTAGGGGAGTCCATTCACTGTGTGAATGAGTCAGGTAAATCCAATTCCAAAAGGCAATGGGATTTGAGATGGGGAGCAAATTGCACCAAGGTGATGCTGAACTGGTCAAGAGACCCTTGAGGAAAAAAAAAAGTTACCTTGTTCCAACACAATAGAGGACATTGCTGTTATCTTTGCTGTTAGTCGTGTTTTTATAATTGATTTCCCCCTCTGGCACAATGGCTGGGCAATAATGAAAAGCCTGTCATTCCTGTTCTTTTGTGATGTACGTTGATGAGGTCATTGGCTCAAGGTGGCCATAGCTATGGTCTGTGTGGTGCATGCAGGAAATGGTCAAAGGTTGAGGACATGTAAGCAATCTACTTTCAGGAAATACTGTACATTCAAAACAGGCAGAAGACTGAGGTCCGGCCACTTTGAGGTCATTGAATTATAGCCAAAGTGCAGTGCTTGCGTGATTTGCATTCTGTAGGTACTTCTGCATAGTCATCTTTTATACGGGGTTTTGTGTGTTTATTTTGGGCCGCCTTTTCTGCAGCCTGATTTGGATTCAAATAAAAGTCTGCTAACATGCATAAATAGATACATATTGACATTACTTTGAAATAATTCACAAGGTTGTGCAGGAATGCAGTGGCGTCACTTTCTATCACCCAAGTCAAGGCAATAGTGAATTGTAGCTTGACTAAAATGGTCATTAGAGTCTTAATTGTTCATAGTAGTTCAATTTATCTTAGAGGAAATGCATTATAAACTCTGCCTATCTGACAGACTAAGGCAATTGAGCAGAATGTGATAATTAAACTAGCAGTTGTGTAGATGTAGTAAATAGTGTCTCATCTTCAACTCTCTATAAAAAGTTTTGTGATGGACTTTTGTCCCTAATTGTGAAAATATGATTTAAGCAGTCAGTCTCAGAATCTGTCAAATTAATACACTCTAGCCTGTCGCACATCAAATCACTGTAGGTGTATTCACTAAACTGGAGCTAGAGTCTGACGGGACTCTTTCATTAGTTAATACTGATTAAAGACTCTTTAAGCATTTTTCTTTATTAGATAAAAAAAAAAAACCTGAGCAGGTCAAATGCATCTATAGGCCCAAAAACTTTGAAATTTTAAGACACCGCTTGACTAAAATTCTTTAAAACATCCATGTACTATCGGAATCTGAATTATGAATTCCAACTCTATTTTTCTTCTTTTTGAATGCTTCTTTAGTGGTTTTACTAACATGCTTAGGCTCATTATTCAATTTGGTCCACATAATCTTCATGTCCTTTTGGATAAGCTACAAAAATCATAGTTTAACCACTGCCATGTACTCCTGAATTACACCGGCGTGTTCTGGCTCCGACGTGGCTGCTGGAGCTGATCACACCTCAATACAATGCTCGCAATTCCATGACACGCATTTTTCAGAGGCACTCAATAACTGGCTGCTCTCTCTCTATTTAAAAATCACTTCAAATCTGTTTTTTATTGAGACCGCGTCAAGCAGTAAAGACCAGAAGAGGAGGGCAGGAAGGGATTAAAAGACCCCATTCAGACTAAATGCTCTGCTTTTGAAACACTCCCGGCATGTTTCGGGAATTAGTCAACGAGTTCTGCATGTACTCAAACTAAAAGATTTCCACGTTTTATAGAAGAAACGTATCTTTTTCCTTAACACGTAAATGATCTTTCCAAAGAGGTGTGCAGTTTTTAACTTTCAAGATCCACAATCCATTTGACAGTGGAGAGTTGACTACTGTTTCATTATAATACATTTTCTGGCAAATGCCAGCAAGTGCGAGGTTAGACTTAGAGAGAGTGCACAAGAGGCATATCACAGAATCTGCCGGAAAGGTAACCCAATGAATTTCAGATAAAACATCACAGCTCCCTGCCAAAAACCTTGTACTATCCTGCCAAGTGGAATAAAGCAAAGTGCCCTCTACAAGACCACGTCTATAGTGTGGGGATGAGTGAGTGGGGTTAAATTTATGTAACTTGGATGGGGCAGGAAAGAACTGATGTAAAAAATGGAATTGAATTAACCTACATCTCATATTGAAAGTGTGCACCTAAAATCACCAGTACAAAAGTGGCTTTACTGCTCGGACTACTTTCTACCTCTAAATCCCTCCCTTTCTTACATCCAGGGGTTCTAGGGCCCTTGATTGCAATCTTATAAATTCGGTGGTTTGATATATGTACGTTTCATAGAGGATCAAATGCTTTACTGTACAAGTACAAATGCCAAAAAAAACCCCACTTTTGTTTTTGACATTATTGAATATCATACTAACTCTGAAAGTGTGAAAACATCATCCTAAAAAATATGAAAAAAAATATTTTTTTTTCTAAAACTTTAAATTGGCTAATTTACTGTCCGTACACATTAATTCAAGTTTAGATTTAATTGTGTCCACAGCCTTCTGCCAAAAGAAATAATAATTTAGCATGAAGATTGTATTTCTGTGTCTGTATTTCAGTGGCGGATCCACTCAGTAATACAGCAGGACTGCATGAAAGAAGCAATTTTAATTCCATTAGTAACCTGTAGCCTTAATAACTCTCAGCCATGCTACTGAAAAATGTTACGCGAGCATTACATTTTAAAGCTACCTCTATTCAAATGTATGATCATTCCCAGTCGCTCAGTAACTGAAGAGTTTAATTAATATTTAAGCTATTTTTCATTCCATTTTGTAATACAACAGTCCAGTCTAGATTGTGCACACTCAACAGTGCATCCATTCATGTATTTCTGTATTTTGTTTTTTTTTGTTCTTTATTCATTTTATATCATTAATACAAAGAGTTTGAACTGAATGACTTTTATTGCAATTTATTTTTGCCAGTACTCAGTGAACTGGGGAACGCTATGATTACCAATTAGCTGGCAAAATCAGTATGTAAGTGTGATATTGTCTTTCTGTTTACATAGCTGCCTGGATTGTACATATTTTGGATCACTTGTTTATTTTAAAGGTTGTTAGGGTAGCCAGCTGGTGTTCAGCTGATCTTGCATCCAAGTTTTCATTAACAAAAGGGCTTTGGATAAATTTAGGGAAGGATTGGGAATTTGTTCAGATGCTTTTTCATATTGTGGAATTTTATAAAATCTGGTCACAGTTATATGTCCTTGCTCCTGCAATTAAGTTGCATATAAATGTAAGGATTTTTATCACATCCAGCACAGTGGTGATATGCAGAGATTTTGTTTCCAGAGAAGTGAAAACAGTCCTGTGTCAACAGATGTTATGCCACTTTATCGCTGTTGGTCTAAATGCATTTGTTTGTGCTATCAATACTCCAACATTCAAAGGCAAGAAAAAGAGTCTGGCGGGTTCGGTACCTGTGATGGTTCACCTCGTGTTCACCTCTGGAGCTGAAAGATGTCACTGTGATTATCAGTGAAGTGAAATGATTGTAGCGAAACTCAATACAGCACAGCAAACACAGAAATAAGTACAAAGTTTGCTGTGTACCTTTTACCATCAGATGAACCTAGCCCATCTCTGGAAATTGCCAGAACTCGTGGTTGACAAACAGAAGAGTGGCTCCAGTTCAGCCTCCACATAGAGATAAACGGATCCATGTGCTTTGCTAGCTCCACTCCTGACATCAAGTCACAAAGGTGGAAAAAGATCAAGTCAGATGGAGTAAAAAATTCCATAGCTGGGAGGTTTTGATCCACAGCACAGCTTGCGATGCACAGATGATGCAGAGATGTGGGAAGTTTATATCTCCCTCTCCCCCTGTCTAATATTTGTACGTAATCACTCTCCCTGCTGAGCAACAGCACATTCTACAGTACAGTACGTGAAAAACGAGGAGGTAAAATCACCATGACAGCTTGCAGCGCTCTTGTGTGCATGGAGGCACTGTACAACCAGGCAACCATGAACACTCGTATATTCATCGCTTTCTCGGTATGGCTCACATCTTTCTTTTGGACCAACGCATGCATCTCTCCAACCAGGTCTTTCTGCAAACTTAAACCTGAGGTGATGGGCGAACAAAAGAAATCACGGCTTTCTCTTTCTCAACTGGGTGCTGAAGCTCATTTGAATTCTGTTGTGCGTTTAACATAATGACTCAGTGGGATTAAGATGAGAACTACTGTTTCACCCTCCCACATCTTGACCCCTTCAGTATTAAATCCAGTTCTTGAAGGAGGTCAGCTCTTGGATTCTGTGCGAAGGGGTGGGCTGGCAT
>VUQJ01031705.1:36744-48486 GCA_015108635.1 Andinoacara biseriatus | reverse complement strand
CCCCACACAAAAAAAAAAAAAGAGAGAAAAAAAAAAACAAAAAAAGACAAAAAAAAATATATATATATATATATATATATATATATATATATATAAAACTCATCCAGTTTCAGCAGTAACGTGTTTATTTTAGGCTGATACTTTTTAATATTTTGGAAAGTTTTTGAAAGCAATAATGAAATCTAATCATAAACATCTTATGTAAGATTCATACTCTATAAGCAGCATCTTCAAATTTAAAATCAAATCACTCACACTTCACTGACCAATCTCGCCTGATTTGAACTGACAGAGCACAAGTTTAAAAATAAGCTTCCAAAACTCTACTGCTCTTTGGGTAGAAGTTATTAGCAGTAAATTAGCACATCAAGGATCTCATGAGGCGCACGGAGACACAACAAATCAGCAGATGTTTGCGTGCATGCTCAGCTGTTTAACTCATAGCTGTGTCACCACACGGCGACCCCAAACTGTCACAACTTTTTCTCTTGCGTCGCCTCCTTCAGGACTAAATAAGAAAAGTTACAATTTAAAACTGTGACAAAGTTGCATATGAGCCGGAAAACTTCTCATCTTGTTTGTGTACAGTCAAGCTCAAACCTGCAGCTCTCCTCTCGATTTCCCGTTAAATTAGCCGAGTATCACACAGGTAGATGTGTGCTTTTGAACCTTGTGTGGTTTGACTTTCATAAGAACGTGGTACCATGATCTCAAAAGTGACAGATTCAGACTGTCAAAG
Source organism: Andinoacara biseriatus (assembly GCA_015108635.1). Taxonomy (NCBI): domain Eukaryota; kingdom Metazoa; phylum Chordata; class Actinopteri; order Cichliformes; family Cichlidae; genus Andinoacara; species Andinoacara biseriatus. The sequence continues at coordinate 47,747 of VUQJ01031705.1, read as the reverse complement.
GAGCTAATTTTATAAACACCTAAAAGGAAAGAAAGTTAACCTAAAACTATTATGTTGTCACCATGTGTTCAATATTATTTTCATTCATTGGTTCAGCCTTGAAGAAATTAAGGATTTTCTGTTCTTCCCTGTTTTGTCTCATTGTACATCAAACACCTTCGTCTTTTGTAAAACAAGGAAATGAAAGACCTAATCTTAGGCTTTAGAAATTTTTAACAGCTAGTTCAGAAGACGGCACCTTTTGTCTCAATCCACCTATTTTTCTTGTGAGCAAAAGTATTGGAACAGATAAACTTAAAATAGATTAAACTGAATAAGATTTAACATTTAGCTGCAAATCCTTTGCTTGCAATAACTCCATCAATCATGTGACCCACTGAAATCACTAAACTTTTGCTTTTCCAGCTTTCACCGCAGCCTCTTTCAGTTGTTTGTTTTGGGGGGCTAACTCCCTTCAGTTTCCTCTTTAGCAGGTAAAATGCTCCATAGGGCTTAAACCAGGAGACTGACTAGACCGGTCTAAAACCTTCCACTTCCTGCCCTGATGAACTCCTTTGTAGTTTTGGTGTGTTTTGGGTTTGCTGCATGATGAAGGATCTCCCAATCAGTTTGGCTGCATTTTCTTTAAACTGACAGAAAAAGTGTTTCTGCAGACCTCTGAGTTCATTGTACTGCTGCCACCATCGATGAAGATTAATGAGCCCGTCCTAGAAGAAGCCATGCAAGCCCAGCCATGACATTACCTTCACTGTGTTTCACAGATGAGCTCGTATGTTTGGGATTAGAACAGATTCTTTCCTTCTCCAAACTTTAGCCTCTCCATCACCTTGGTAAAGGTTCGTTTTTGTCTCATCAGTCCATAAAACTTTGTCCCACAGTTTCTGAGGCTTGTCTCTGTGCTTCTTGGCAAATTCCAGCCTGGCCCTCCTCTTCTTCTTGCTAATTATTGGTTTGCATCTTCTCGTGAAACCTCTGTTGGTTCATGGGGTCTTCTACAAACAGTAGATTGTGATACTTTCACTCCTGCCCTCTGGAGGTTGTTGCTGATGTCACTAACAGTTGTTTTAGGGTCTTTCTTTACAGCAATGTTTCTGTCATCAGCTGCTGCTGTTTTCCTTGGCCTACCTGTTCAACATCTGTTACTTAATACATCTGTGTGTGTGTGTGTGTGTGTGTGTGTGCGCGCGCGCACGCGCATATATGTGTATGTGTGTGTCTAGGTATAAATACAGATAGAGAGAGAAAATGACTAATAAATAAACTCAAGGAAAGAATCAGCATGTCGTTTCACAAAAATATAGGAAATTTCTCTTTGCCCTTGTACTGTTGCTTAACTCAAGCTCAATAAGATGCATTTTATTCCCTTTATTTGACAGCATGCAGTGTAGAGAGACAGGAAATCAGGAGGAGAGAGATGGGGAAGACTGTAAATGGTGACAGGTCGGGACACGAACCTGCACCATCGGCTCTGCCACGCAGCATACGTGCTCGCCTGCACATCCGCTGAGCCACCCTGGCGCCTATTTTATTCCCTTTTCTCTAGCTTTCAATCATGTCTCACAACTTTCATAAACAAATGAAAGTTATTTTCCTAAAAGTTGCCACACTTTCACCAAACCTCTTTATTTAGCAACAGCATAAATGCAAGTTACTGGGAACACTGGAAAACCAACTAAGTGAGTTAATTAAAAAAAAAAAAGTATCTTCAAAATCAAGGGGGTGGGCACAAATTTAATCAGCAATTATCATTATTTATTAATAATTTTAGACCATTTCCAGGCACTTACCAAAATATAATGGCTCACTGAAGTGATTCTTCTGCATTTCACTAATTTATTAAAAAAAGAAAAAATTACCAGCAACCTAATCAACTTCAAAATTGAACATTACCTGAAATATTTTAAACAAAAACAGACAAACTTGCTTTCTTTTGACACAGCAGGACAATCAGACTGAGGATGGTTATTTAAAATCTGCAGAAAAAGCACTGAAACACCTCCAGCCATGACTCTGCCTTTACGACAGTATGTTAGTCACAGCTAGAGAGCTATGTCCAATTCAATTACAAAATGCAGAGTTTCAGAAGGTGATTCATGGATCTGTTATAGTGCAGGAGCATATTTGAATACAAGGATTTGCAGCAATTCTTTGGTCCTCCAGCGACAGGACCAAAGAATATATAAAATAGTCTTGACAAACTTTTAAAATGAGAGTTGTCTTTAATCACAAAAGCTTCCAGCTGGATGTCATCATCTTTGGTCATTACTTCGGTCATTACTCTGATAAAAAGGTGGCACTTTACTTGAAGTGATGCCCGTATGGCATTAAAAGCACAGTGTGAGAGCATGGTAATTATTATGATCAGAGCAGGCTACACTAACATCAGCTGGTTTGAGTGCGAGCGTCTGTTTTTTTCTTATAAACCTTTACCTTATGTGGCAGAACAAAATACATTCAGACATAGCCGGTAAAGTAGTGAGTTGACTTGTTAAGAAGGTGCTCTTTGAAATTCTGCAGACACCAAGTTAGAAGGATACAGACGGCATTCATTTTTTTTTTTTAGCCCTGAGGGGCAGCTAAGAACAGCCAGAGGCCTGCTTCACACACATAATCCAAAAAGCCAATCTGAACACAGACTCTGATCCAGTCACACTGGGATTCATATTTCCTTGGACACTTTCTTGTTCTTAAAGGCATCGTTAACTCTTCTGGCCTGCAGCAAAAGAGAAGCTAAGTCCAAAACCTTGATCTATGGCAAAACTGCCCAAAGGCGAGTCCACCACACACAGCGGGAGCCTGTTGTATGGGCCTCTGCTTGTGCATGTACCCATGAAGCTGTCCTTCATTCTTTTAAAAAAAATTTCCCCCATTTTCCACTGCACTGAGTTAGCTCAGAGTTCACCCTTCTTCCCCTGGACATACACACTCAAATAAACACGCAAATTGAACACACACTTGACAGACACATGCATGCACCCTTAACAAGCGCACAATGCTTGGCTGGCCATGCATTCCCTCTCATGCCCAGTTACACTCTGTCAGTCACTCAAAAACAACATGAAGCAAAGAGACGGATTGATTGACTTCCTGGCCTGATGGCAGGAAGAACAAATATAAAAGGCTCAGGGCTGAGCCAAACAGCATCCTGTCACTGCTGTGTGACTTTTTTTTTTAAATCACCTTCGTTTAGAAATGAGTCACACACTAAGAAACGATCCTTTTCTTCCGTAAAGAAATCAGAAATTAAGCAAAAAACTAGATGAAGGACGAGGGAAGATCCTGAATGGCATTCGGGCACTTTCAGTTAATGGGTAATTAAATCTAATAGTTCATTTTTCATGTGATGTTTTCATCCTGCTGTTGCTTCCGGCTGACGCCATGGCGACCACTCAACTAAACATAAGATACTGTCATCCCACAGTTCTATTTACACCCTCTACACACACTTTTTTTCGTCTCACCCCGTCATGTGCTGAAGTTTTGGCCACGAAAAATTCAGCATAAAGCCATTGATGCTATTGCACCAATGATATGTAGCATTATTCAAGTTAAATTCAACATGTATACTTTTTACTGTTTTTTCAGCTACTGAAGCGGGGCTTCCCAGAAAAAAAGCACCGGGTTGGATCAGGGCAGCAGTCATAAGTCCGTTTAGATTTAGGGTAATGACGCTGTTTAGTTTCACTCATCAAATTCTAGGTTTTTATACTGAGGGATGATTGTTTAAATATTGACTGTTGAATGCAGCTGTCTAAATCCACAAAAAGCTCAGATTTTGTTGGTGCGCCTCCTTGTAATTGCTGACAGCTTTGCTTGTACTGTGACCTCAGAATCACTCAGTCACTAGTTTCCAGTCACACTGAATAGAAGAGATTGTTGAGTTTGTAAACGATGGTCCCAATTAGACGAAAAAAAGGAGAATAAAGCAGGGTGTGCTTTAGCATGTGACTGACAAGTTGCTGCACTATTAGCGCCTTATCGCTCAGTTTCTAGGTCAGATCTGCCCATCGGTTGTCACATCCAGTTTTGAAACACTAAGATGGCGACGGCTAAAACACGGGCACTTAAGGCTTTAAAAAGAGCAATGTCACGGTGGCTAGATCCATCTTTTATATCCAACGTGTGACTATGGTGACGATTCTCATCTTCACATTTGCTTGTCATTGATGGCAAGCAAATGTGCAGCTGAGAACTGTCGTATATATTTTTTGGTAATGAAGTCAGGAGCACTTTCAAGCCTTTTTCTCGACAGTGTTTTCTGTGAAACCTTTTTCAAATAGTTATATCTAAGGAACCTTTTGAGGCCAAACAGCTGCTAGTGTGACATCAGGAATATAGAATTTCAAAAGTGTAGATGAACTTCAACTTCAACACATTCTGAGAGCTTGAATTTGCTTGGCCTGCATTACCATATCTGAGAGCCAGTAGAAAGAAGAGTTTCTAAGATAGGGGGTTGGAATTTGTAACACAGATTCCCATATATGAGTTGGCTCTATACCACGCTAGAAAGACTTGGTGTCCGGTGGTAACATATCCAAAATTTGTGATGGCATTCTGCCTTACTTTACCATGTTTTAGCTTATGGGCAGCATCCACAGCCTCGATGTATGTTCTAGTACTTATAAAACTGACAGATTTTGTGATAGCGGTATAAAATTTCCTTAAACATCTTCTCAATTTTCTTTACTTTTATTTCAATATGGGATTCTTTATCCCTCAGACCGCCTTCCTTTTGATGAGTTGACATGGAATGACCCATGTTTGACTTTGTGCACCCTGGTAGTAGCTTACATTATCTTGTAACCGCTTTGTTATGTAGAAACTGTAAAGTGTCCTTCACCTGACCTCTATATTCAAAAATAATCCAGAGTGAGCGAGTGTGCAATCACATTCACAACAACTGCTTGTTTACTGGCGTGCGGGCAAAGAGATCAGGGGTAATTGTGCTGCACACACCTCTGCAAATATATAGGCAATCACCAGAAATTTGACATATGGCGGCCAGTTGGAGAATTTAGCTTACTGTCCAAGCCTAAGATAAAACCAAAGTTCTTTTTTTTTTTTAGTCAAACATTTAAATGCTAATTGCTCAGCTAATTAACAGGTTTGACAATGCGTGACAATGTAAATACAACTACTGTCAGTTGATTGGCACCTCCACGTCATTTTTACTTTCCGATTCAACTTTTTTTTTTGTCCATAGGCATTCTCCCCCGGCTGTCATCTGAGTCCTTTGCAACCCTATAAATGTCAGGTCAACTCAACGTCATTTCTCCAACATCCACTCTGGTGCAAGAGGACGTTTTCTCTGGTGAACCTGTCAGCTTTATAAGGCTGTTAAAATGATCAAAGTCCCTTTTAGAAACCCTGAGAGAGGAAGGGAGATGGAAAGAGAGAGAAGAAGAGCTGCGAGAGTGCAGAGAAACATGCAGACATACAGTCAGACAGGAGGTGATGGGGTATAAACACAGAGGCAGACTGAGTCAAAGTGTACAGAACGCAATAAGAAGACATATTAGTCCTCTGAGAACGACACAACACGGTAATCAACCCAGGCCCAACGCTGTTGCCTTTCATACTAATTGTACTTTGTACCAAATCTTAAGCCCCACACTCGGAGTGATAATGACTGCTGCTAAAACAAACATGATGTAATCTACAACCTCAAACTGGCAACTGCAAACAGAATAGCAAGCAGGTAACTCACTGAAGTCTGACAGAAACTTAGAACCACTAACTGCCTATTTACAGAAAGATTTCCTGAGAGGAATACAGCAGCTAAAATAAGACTGGGCAACAATACCAGGGAGATATTCCCATCCCAGCTGCCACGAGGCGGGATACACCCTGGACAGGTTGCCAGTTTGTCACAAGGCTTCAATGTTATGTTTTATGCACAAAATAAATATTATAAACACACAGAGGGGGGGGGGGTGTAAATTATCAATTTGAAAAATCAAGTGTGCTGTTCATCACTAATTAAAAACATTCAAAGATGCATAAATCTTACAGTTCACTGGCAAAGTTTTGTTATTCCAGCGACTACATTCGAGTTTTGCAAAGCTGCTCAGATCTGACAGTTTTCAGAATTAGTTGTAAAAGCTAACAATAGCCACTAATCATCTTTTATACAGCAGTGTTTCAGTGATATTACACATTAGAAACACACTGCAGGAGTTTTACCCTGTTTGCATGAGCTATTAGTGAAAAACAGCCTAATAGTAATAATATGTGACAACCAAACCAAATTACTAATGTTACAAGATATATTTCCCCTGCTGGATTTGCTTTTATTTTAATATATGTTAAATCTTAAAAAAAAAAAAAAACATTCATGACAATTTGCTGTGATAATCCAATTTACCTGTAAAATTCATGTAGTCTAATCTAATTTGGTTTGATCTGATGAAATTAGAGGATATCACAGCAAATTAGAGTGGATCAGATCAAACCTGCTGGTGCTTTTCACATGTCAAAAGCAAGAAAAGAGATAAAGGGATGTAATTATCACAAAGCACGAAAAGGAAGCAACAAATAAGGAAAAAGAGAGATCAAGGCACTTTAATTATTTGTTCCTTTTGATGTCATCCACTTTAAGTCTATGTGATTTATTCAAAGAGTTCAGAAAGATTAGTAAATAAATTACAAAGTCCTGACTTTCGCTCGGTGGGAGCATCAGTCTCTCGTAGCACATTTGCAGGACTCTATTTTTTATGAAGAACTTCTAGTGTCTTCTTTGATTTTTTTATGTGCAAAAAGGACGGTCTGCAGAGCAGCGGTGTGAAAAGCAGCAGTCTGATAGAAAGGGAAAACCGCTACATCACGACCTGTAATGGAGGTACAATCATACAGTGCCATGAAAAAAACATTTGCTCCCTTCCTGATGTCTTAGCTCTTTTTTTTGTCATATGTTTCGAATAAATAAATTTTAATATTAGACAAAGATAACCTGAACAGTTCCAAAATGCAGTTTTTAAATGATGATTTCAGTTATTAAGGAAAAAAAAAAAATTCAACCCTATGTGAAAAAATTATTGCCCCATAAATCTGCTTGCAGGAAGAACTACAATCAAGCATTTGTGATAACTGGCAATGAGTCTTTCATACTGATGTGGAGAAATTTTGGCTCGCTCTTTGTTGCAGAATTGTTTTCATTCAGTCACATTGAAACACCACCGTCATGCCAAAGCATCTCAGTCAGATACGAGTCCGGACTTTGACCAGGCAACTCCAAAACCTTCGTTTTTCTTTTTTAGCCATTCAGAGGTGGACATGCTGGTGTGATTCAGACCATTGTCCTGCTGCCGACATGGTTTTAAGCTTCAGGATATGGACTGAACTGAATCCTGCTTTTCCAGATAGACTTGGATAGCTTATTTTTTTCCTTCATTAAATGAAATCGTCATTTAAAGACTGCAGTTTTTATTTACTCTGGTTATGTTCGTCTCATGTTAAAAGTCAACATGGAAGTGTGACAAATGTGAAAAAACTAGGAATTTTCACAGCACTGTATGAACGCCGGTACTTGCAAAAGTGATGCTCTTGTATATTTTTACACGTAAGGATGTGTTTGTACAGCAGATACCTACCTTTTCTTAGAGAAGACAGAGAGATGTACAGTAATTTATTCAACCACAGAATCTTAAGCCGGGTCCCCACAGTAAAATTATTTTACACACATTCTCAATGCCAGAGACGCAGAGACAACAAAATTCTCCCGTGGCCTTCCTCTTTTGTCCAGAAGTCACAATATATTCTCCACTAAACTATAAAAATCATATAAATATTACCAGTAGCAGCCACCTCATGAACCCATGACATCTTATTTAATTATTTATTTGTGCAGATCTTGGAGTGGTAACTTTTTTGAATGATGTAATAAAAATTCCTTTTAAAAGTGCATATAACAGGTGGGATAGGCTCCGGGAAGGAAGCAAGGAAGGCTGGCAGGCTGGAGTATTGCAGTGGCACATTTTAATGACCTCATATACTTATGTTGAGCTTGTAAATTTCCTTGCGGTAATTAATAAAGATTTAATTTCACTTTAACTTATAACCGTCATAATATATATAGAAACATTATATCCTGTTAAAAAATCTGAGCAGCAGCTCACATTATCTAGTTAATGCGGCGGAGTAAAGTGGAGACAATGCCACCTGTCTCCAAGTAAACCGGAAGGAATCACATGAATTTCAGACACCTCAGATTTAATTAGTAGACCTATTAATACAACATGTAAGAGTGAGCTATAGTTACATGTACTCAGTCCAGTGAAGCACACAGTTTAAGCTATCAGTGCAGCACATTGTTATACTGAATATAAAATCAACTGTATATTTACAGTTAGAAGGTGGTACAGGAGCTATATTGTTTGCAAATCAATAGCTAATTGATTGGTGAAACTAATAAATAAAATTGAAATTCATTGCTCCTGCTGGTGTTTCTCAAAAACTCAGCTCCTTGCACTCTGTCCCTGAAAAAGTTTATCCTTTCTTGACATTTTATCGGTGACTAAAGTAATTTGTTTTTTCTATTTCAATTTATTTTCATAACCACAGTTGCCTCGTTTCCATTAGCTTAATTGGCCAGTCAAAACAAGCAAAAAAAAAGTTAATTATATTAGCAGGAAACTGATGCAATAGGTCTCAAATTGCTTAGGAAGAAAAGTGTCGCTATTTCTCTTATTAACACAATAAATCACGTGTTTAACATTTTTAAACTGATGGAAAATATAAAAACTGTAAGTCAGCCATCCACCAGCGGCCCATTAACTTCATCTCAAGCAGAGCCCTGATGGCGGGTTGGATGTTACAAGTTTGCCTTCTCCAATCTCTCTCAGCAGATCATCATATATATCTGAAGGTGATGCTGCCCGTTAGTAAGAAATATCATGATTTGGAGAACGTTAAATGTCACTTAAGAGAAAACTAAGAAAACTGTGTGTTAAAGGGTTACCATGAATCATTAATCTTGTTTCAGCGGCAGAGAAACTGAACGAAGCTTCTGTCTCCTTCTTGGTTGTGATAATAATTAAATGTAACAAACATAATGACAGAGGCTGCTGTCCTGTTTGTTTCCTCCAGGTGAAAGCCTTGGTGTATTAAATTGGTATCAATTTATTGTGTTCGAATTCTACAAACAGCATGACAGAGCAGAAGTCATACGCCACTCTCAAACAAAGGAAATCCCCTCCTGGAAGAGTTTCCACTCTCTCTTTTCCTGGGTTCAAGTCCCAGCAGGAATCTCTGTGTGCTTCCTCTCATTTGTATCCCACCATAATCCTTCCCTCAGCTGTTGAAGCCAATAAATAGGGCTGTCAGGGAGAAAGCACAGGCAGGGGAGTGAAAATGTTCACTCTCAATGAGGAAAAACGCTGCCCATGGTCGTTAAGCCAACAATGAATTGCTGGTTGAAGTTTTTGGTTGGCAGCACAAGCAGGATAAGGAGGGAAGGGGGGGGGGACTGCAGTCACACATACACACAGCATTTACAGCAAAACAATCAACCATGAACAGCAAACATCAGCAAAGAGCAAGCATCAGCCTAATATGCATAAACAAAGCCCCAACAAAAATCCCCTCAGTGAAATATGAATTATGAATTAATATGAATTATAGCCCTGCAGGACTGCGGTGTCTGCTCATTAATCAGTGTGTTTTCGGTGGAAAGGGAGAAATAGACCCGATTCCTGAGTTAACTCAGAGAGCAGGTACACATACAAACACTCGTATGAATCTATGAACATTAGATTTGAACTCACTTAAGTACTTTCAGTCCGTGTGGTCTTTTACCCTCAAACAACAATATTATTGAGCCTTTGTGTTTTTCTTTAAAATCTTATCATTAATCATATTAGGATTTGCGATGAATATTACGTAATGTTTTTAGGGCATTGGTGTAGCTTTCTGCATCAGAGGTTTACACACCCGCACAACAACGGCCATTCTTGCATTACAAAGTACATATTCCAATGTGCAACAGACTAAGTGCAACAACGGTTCAATTGCATTGGATTACATTATGTTGTAATTATGGCCATTATCTGAGCAGTCACCTTCAGGATTGTTACAAATGTTACTGCAATGGCAATAAAAAGAAATTGAATTTAATACAGGAATGTGTGTGGAAATTGATTAATTGCATATTTGTTGCATATCTGCACTACTGCTAAAGTTTGTTAAGGATAAAATGTGTCCCAACAAAATATTTTATTGTAAAAGTTGCCATTGAATATAGAAACATCCTTAAGCATGATTGAAGGGTGTTTCTCCCATCTCTTATTCATGGTTTTAAATGTTTATTTTTGACGGTATGAGAAGCAGCTGATCAACACGTTTATTTTTGGCCTTTGGCGTGTCCAGATATTTCACCCACAAACACTGATAAATTACTGATCTTACGTGTTCTACTGTCTCTTGTGATGGTAAAATCGATTCTGCGCAAGGACAGCAAGGAAAGCTAAGTGGTGTCGAGAAATACCGTATAAATAAATTAAAATTTTACAGCTCAACTGAACAAAGACCGAACACAACAATGAGTTCACAAAAACCATTCCCTGTTTTAAACGCTGGCACTGTTTCCCGAGTCACGAGCGCACAACAAGCACTCACAGATTCCTCTTTAGCTCATGTCCTTAAGACCCCAGCTGGGACTTTCCTAAGTGCTCTTCCATTACTGTGATAACTCAGGTGAACATCTTAAAATAGACCCTGTGAGCACCACAGCAGAGTCAACAATGATGTAAATTCCAAGAGCCCATTTTGCCCAGAATTCAATGTAATCATTCATCATTACCCAAGCACAACAAACCGGCGCGGCAAGCAATGCATAAAAAAACAGGTGAAATACTACAAGTTCTGCAAGCAAAGACTGTCTGCCCCATGGAATCAAAGTGAGTTGCATGATGTGTGACATTGTGATCATTCACAATGGGGGAAAAAAGAGGTAAAGAAGACCCCCCCCCAATAAATAAATAAAAAGAAAAGAATTTTGGTTTGCTGAT
>VUQJ01031695.1:12670-30909 GCA_015108635.1 Andinoacara biseriatus | reverse complement strand
TCAGAAGTTACCTGCATCTCCAGAGGTGGCCACAGCAACAACTGAAATTCCTGCTGTCAGTAAAGGAAATCTTACACCAACCAAAAGAAAGTCAAAGGGTCGTAAAGCTTCCTCAGAACTTGATAGCATGGAGTTATCTGAGACTTTGAAAGAACCTGAATCTGTAGGTCCCAGCAAGCAACCTGAGGTTACTGCTTTGGAAAAACCTGAAATTCCCCCAACTAGGAAGACTTCAAAGAGTCTTGTGGAGTCTAAGGAAATGGAGAAAGAAGCTGAAAGGGGAAAAGTAGCTTTAAGTTTACGGGCAGTCAGTGGAACAACTGAAACTTCTGCTGGAGAATCAACTGAGCTCTCACCACGTGAAAGAAAGTCAGAGAGTCCAAAGGCTTCTCTTGAGGATGCTAACAAGGACCAGGTTCCAACCACAAAGAAACATGACAGTGAGGTGTTGCCATTGTCATCCACAGAGCCAGGTGCTCCCGTTATTTTGAAAGATGGACCTCCAATACTAATAGGACAAAAGTCAGGTGATGTAGTCTTGTCTTCTGTTTCAGATTCGGCCTCTGTTCATGAAAGACATCCTGATCTAGAAACTGAATTTATTAAGAAAGAGATTGACATTTTAAAACCTGGCACACTTTCAAAGGTGGTTACTGTAGAGACTAAAAAGATTACAGTGGAGCGGACAACAACCAAGGAAGAATCTGACAGTCAGAAGTTACCTGCATCTCTAGAGGTGGCCAAAGCAGCAACTGAAATTCCTGCTGTCGGTAAAGGAAATCTTACACCAACCAAAAGAAAGTCAAAGGGTCGTAAAGCTTCCTCAGAACTTGCGAGCATGGAGTTATCTGAGACTTTGAAAGAACCTGAATCTGTAGGTCCCAGCAAGCAACCTGAGGTTACTACTTTGGAAAAACCTGAAATTCCCCCAACTAGGAAGACTTCAAAGAGTCTTGTGGAGTCTAGAGAAATGGAGAAAGAAGCTGAAAGGGGAAAAGTAGCTTTAAGTTTACGGGCAGTCAGTGGAACAACTGAAACTGCTGCTGTTGAAGTAACTGATCCAACAACAACTGAGAGAAAGTCAGAACATCCAAAGCTTTTGCTGGAGCATGTTAACACAACAGCAGACTACACCATAGCCCTCTCAGGAGTAAGAGAGTCAGACATAGTGCCACAAAAGCAGCCACATCATTCTTCTGATATTACACATTCAACAAATATCAGAGATTACATTAGCAAATTATCAGTTCGTACAGAAGAGATTCAAACGAGATATTTGGTCCTTGACCTGCCTGATCGAGCAGTCACTCAGTTGTCTGAAACAAGACCACATAAACCAGACACAACAACTTCTGAAAGTGATTCCATTACTTCTCCCATTTTTGCACCTGAGCAGACTCTAGAGGTAGACAACGTAGTAACGGAATTAACCCCATCTGAGCCAGAGATAATTAAGCTAAACGAAAATTTAAGTCAGCAGACACTCTCCCAAAACTTACAAGTACAACCCCAAGACAACATACAACATCATGATGTGCAAAATATTCCAGTCAGCAAGGGTACAAAGTCTGTTGATCAGGAAACTTGCAAAGGGGAAGAAATGAGTATAAAGACAATCATACACAAGTCTCAAATTCCAACTCTCTCAATGGAAAAGAAGCCACAGCTGCATATGGAGCAGTTAATTGGACAATGTGAGACCATACCAGAAAGCAAAGTTGAGATAGGCAGGGTAGAACTTTTAGAAACCAGTGGTAAAAGGAAAGATTTTAAGGATGAGAGTTTCTCTCAATTATCACAGGAAAGTTTCAAAGACGGTAAAGAATCTGAAGGCCAGGTTGACCACACTGAAGTGTCCACATATGCCATTCAAGTTTCCCCAGAAAGTCAGGACAAGGGATCTGGCAATATAAACCAAAGGGAACCTGAAGTGCAACTACAGAGAAGTGTAGATATTGTTGGAATAAGCATTATGAGTAAGAGCGTCCAAGACAGTCAAACCGAATTTAAGGAAAATTTGACTCAGAGAGACTCTGCTCAACCCACCTCTTCTGTTTTGAAGGCACGCCAGCAACATGAGACTGAATTTATAGAAATAAGTTTATGTGAGGAAGATACAGCTAAACAAACCCAACCAGAGACTCAAGTTGAGATCTTTAAAACCATACAGGAAAAATCCAAGGCAGTCAAGGAAAAAAGTGTCCAAAGACAGCATCTGATAATACGTAGCAAGGATAATACACAAAAAAACCTGGATGAAACGTCTGTTACAGAGTGTATTCTCCAAGTAGATGTAGAAACCACTCCAGATGAGCCTGAAAAAAGTTCTGTCTCAAGAGCAAAAGGACAAACAATACCTACAGTTCAAACAAGCAGGCAAAGTGGAAGAGAAAATGAAGACATTGGTAAAATGACAGTTGATGTGATTCCAGAGAAAGGTGCATTTAAGGTGACTGAAACAAGTACACAAACCAGCGGCTCTCAAGAAGACTCTCCTCAATCCACCTCATATGTTTCATTACAACCACAAGAGACAAAGTTTATAGAAATAAGGTTCCATGACCAAAACACAGCAAATTCAGACCAAACACAAAATGTCGTAGACCCCTTGAAAACTACTCAGGACAGGCCTACAGGTGTCATGGAACTTGAGATACAAGAAGAGCATCTTAAAATGTCAGCAGGTGGAGTGGATGACAAGTCTGTTACAGGGGAAGAACTACAGGTGGAGCCTAAAGCGCTTGTTTCAGACTTTGAAATGCCAACCAGGCATGAAAAGATAGATATAGCTCAAACAAGTGTCCAGTGGGAAAGAGAACCAGAAAACAAAGATGAGACTGCTGCCGAGGTTCACCCTGTTGAAGCTACAGTCCGAGTAGTAATCAACACTGAAATGCAAGATGGTGTGGCTAGGAAAGACTCTACTCAACATGCACTTCTGCAGCAAGGTGAAGGAAAGACAGTGTCTGCAGAAATAAGCTTATCTGAGCAAGACACTGTAAAACCAGAAACACTGACAAGGCAAGCGCTCTTCAAAACCACACAGGATGGGTCAAAGCAGGTCAAAGATTACAACCTGAAAGACAACATCTCTGCAAAAGATGTGCTTGATGCACCCCAAGGCTTCCAGGAAAAATCAGTTATAGTAGAGAAAATCCAGCCGGAGCCTCAAGTGCGGATTTTACAACTGGATCAGAGCAACGCCTCTCAACCTGCACTCCTGCAAAGTGGACCAGGGACGGCATCTGCAGAAATAAGCTTATCCAAGCAAGACACTGTAAAACCAGGAACAGTGACTGAGTTAGAGATCTTGAAAACCACACAGGACAGACCAGAGGAGCTGAAGGATTACAACTTAAAAGAAGAGGTCTCCAAAAAAGATGTCCTTGATGCACCCCAAAGCCTGGAGAGATCATCGGTAACAGTAGAGAAAATCCAGCTGGAGCCTCAAGTGCAAGTTTTACAACTGGATTTACCCACCAGTCATAGAGAACAGAAAAAGACATTTGTCATGATGGCAAAGGAGCCAAGAACAGATACAGCTCAGACAAGTATCCAGTGTAGAGGAGAAGAGACTCCAGTTAATGTTCACCTTCAGGAGGCTAAGGTTACAGTCAAAGTGAAGGAAATCATCACTGAAAGAAAAGAGTATCTGGGTCAGAGTGACTCCTCTCAACCTGCACTCCTGCAAAGTGAACCAGGAACAACTTCTGCAGACTTATCCAAGCAAGACAGCGTAAGACCAGAAACACTAAGTGAGCAAGAGCTCTTGAAAATCACAACATACAGATCTATTGGGACTAAGGAACTTGGGGGCCAAGAAGAGCCCCCTAAAGCTTATGGAGTGGATGATGCACACATGAGTCTGGGTGACAAGTCAGTTACAGTGGAGAAAGTTCAGGTGGAGCCTGGAGTGTGTATTGTACAACTGGATTTACCCACCAGTCATAGAGAACAGAAAAAGACATTTGTCATGATGGCAAAGGAGCCAAGAACAGACACAGCTCAGACAAGTATCCAGTGTGAAAGAGAACCAGAAAAGAAAGATAAGACCACAGGTGAGATTCACCCTGAGGATGTAGCAGTTAAAGGGGAGATGCAACTAATTAGCATCACCAGGTCAGATGATGTGGATGAGAGTGACTCTGCTCAACCTGCACTCCTGCAAAGTGAACCAGGGACAACCTCTGCAGACTTATCCAAGCAAGACAGTGTAAAACCAGAAACACTAAGTGAGCAAGAGCTCTTGAAAATCACAACACACAGATCTATTGGGACTAAGGAACTTGGGATCCAAGAAGA
The DNA here is from genome assembly GCA_015108635.1 of Andinoacara biseriatus. Lineage (NCBI taxonomy): Eukaryota > Metazoa > Chordata > Actinopteri > Cichliformes > Cichlidae > Andinoacara > Andinoacara biseriatus. The sequence continues at coordinate 26,607 of VUQJ01031695.1, read as the reverse complement.
GCCCTCTAAAGCTTATGGAGTGGATGATGCACACATGAGTCTGGGTGAAAAGTCAGTTACAGTGGAGAAAGTTCAGGTGGAGCCTGCAGTGCTTGTTTTACCAACCAGCCATGAGGAGCATGAAAAAACATTTGTCCTGATGTCAAATGTGTCAAAAACAGATGAAGCTCATTCAAGTATCCAGTCTGAAAGTGCAGCAGTAAACAAATATTTGACTACAGCTGATGTTGAGCCTGTGAAAGCTACAGTTACAGTGAAGGTGCAACAAATCATCAGTGAAAGGGAAGGGTATGTGGCTCAGATTGACTCCACTCAAACTGCACTCCTGCATCCAGGTGAAGCAGAGACAGCATCTGCAGAAAGAAGCTTATCCGAACAAGACACTGTAAAACCAGGAACAGTGACTGAGTTAGAGATCTTGAAAACCACACTGCAGAGAACTACTGGAACTAAAGAACTTTGGGTCCAAGAAGAGCCGGCTAAAGTGTTAACACATGGAGTGGCCACGAGTCTGGGTGAAAAGTCTGTTACAATGGAGAAAATCCAGGTGCAGCCCGAGGCACTTCTAATACCAACTATTCAAGAGGAGAAAAAGACATGTGGCTTGATGGCAAATGTGCCAAGAACAGCTATAACTCAATCAAGTATCCAATGTGAAATTTCAGCAGAACACAGAGATATAAGTACAGCTGAGATTCACCCCAAAGAGGCTGCAGTTAAAACCACAGTAAAGGTGCAACAAATTAGGACTGAAACACAGGAAGGTGTGGCTCAAATTGACTCCACTCAACCTGTGCTGCTGGACCCACGGGAAACAAAGTCAATAACTGCAGAAATAAGCCTATCTGAGCAAGACACTCTAAGATCAGAAACACTGAGTAAGTTGAAGCTGAAGAATATCACAGAGGAGAGACCAAAGCAAGTCAAGGATTTCAACCTGAAAGAAGAGGTTGTTACTAAAGATGTACTTGATGCATCCCAAAGCCTTGATGAAATGTCTGTTACAGTGGAGAAAATCAATATAGGACCTGAAGTGCCCACTCTACAGCCAGATATACCAGATATAATCACATTTGTTGTAATGGCAACAGCTGCAAGAACTGACAGCGATCAAACAGCTACCGAGTCTGAAAAAATAACAGAAAAACAAGAGCTTACATCTTCTGACGCTGAGCAAGAAAAGCCTGCAGCTCAGATGACTAAGACAGAAGTTCAGGGAAGCTTCACTGAACTCCTGTCAGAACCAGCTGTGCTCCCGAAAGTCCAGTTGGATAAACACAGAACCGATGCAACAAATAGGAAAGAAGAACAAGAGAAGAAGAAGCGGAAGAAGAAAATTCGAGAAGAGGAAAGAGAAAAAATCACCAGTGTAGAACTACCAATGGAAATAAGCACAACAACCACCGAAATAATGAGGCTTCAGAAATTGCCACAGGTATGTTATAATCAGATATGATAAACTACAATTGTGTGAACCCTGACTAACCCAGACCAATACGTAGATTGCATGTTAAACAGGGCCAGTGCTGCAGAGCCTTAGACCTTGCATTCTTTCTGGCTACCAGCAGGGGGCAACTCCTGGTTGCAAATAGAAGTTCTACTTTATGAAAGTCTTTAAGAAAACATAATTTCTCTCTTGATGTATGACTTAATTAAATTTAACACTTTAAAGATTTATTTGAGTTAATGGCATCAGTTGCTAGTGTCAAGATTTATTTATTACAGCTTAATTTTTGTGTAAATTATGATCCCATCTAGAGTAATACTTGTAGATGACCAAGGGAGTCATGTATGTGCACTTTCTATTATGCTCTCTTATTATTCTGCTCATACATGCTGACATTTCTCCTTTTAGTGGTGAACAGTTGGTCACTTTGAAAGTTATTATTCAAACAGGATACTTTCGTTTCCCCGAGAGAGACAGAGATCATTTCTCAGTTCATCCAAAACCATATTCAGGTGTCTGCATTTCTTTTTCTTTTTTTTTTACATTAATACATTAATATGCGGTGGCTGTAGCTCAGGAGGTAGAGCAGGTCACCTCCTGGTCGGAAGGTCAGGGATTCGATTCCTGGCTGCTCCGGGCTGCATGCCAAACTATCCTTGGGCAAGATACTGAACCCCAAGTTGCTCTCCGATGCAAGAGTGAGTATGAATGCGTGTGAATGTTAGACAATAAGCACTTAGCTTACTTACACATGGAAGTGTTTGTATGAATGGGTGCGAATGGGTGAATGTAAACATGCTGTATAAGCACTTTGAGTGCTCAGACAGAGTAGAAAAGTTCTATATAAGAGCTAGTCCATTTACCATTTACCTGGCTTCATGTCCACTGTAGGAGCAAGCACTCAGTGCTGACTCATCACTGCAGGTGGTTCAGATATCATCAGCTGACACTCTACTGAGTAAAGAACCCCGTTTGAAAGGATTGTCCCTGCAGGAAAACAAAGCAGAAGCAGGTGAGGTGGAGACTGAGAAACTAGTAATGGAGTCACCAGAAGAACCGGCCATTTTCACAGAGATACAGCGACTCAAAGACACTGGACTCCACAGTCAACTCATTGAGGTATAGTAATTACTGTCTGCCTTTGTCTGTGTTTTTGAAACTACCATTAGAAGTCACAAAAGATACAAACCATCACTTGCTACATGTAGGAGTAAAATACAGAATAATCTGCAAAATAATGCCATTATGAACATGCTGGTTGGAATCCAGCTCATAATTGTTTTTTTGTTTTTTGTTTTTGTCTATTTCCAATCCTCTTTCACATGAGTTCAGTTCAATCCAAGAACTCAAAACAGGGCTTGCACAGATTATTTTTGGGTTTTTAAGGCACTTTACAGAGTCAAGACATATCTTCCATTATAGAGAGAGAGTGTCCCCCCTTGAACTTGAAGGTGTCAGTTTCTCCAATTTCTTACACAGGCCCTAAATTATCTAACAAAAGCAAAGCTTGTGCCTCAGCAAATCCTGTTCTGATCATCAAACTGCAATTTCAGGTTTTAGGTTCTGACATGTCTTTGTGTCTGAAGGGTAAACCACTAGAGGATGCTCCAGGGGTTCTGGTTACATCCACCTGTAACATGGAGGGTCATCTAAGTAGGCTCCTATCTAAACTCCTGAACTGCAAGAACCGCCCAGCTGAGCTGAACCCGACAGCCATGGCCCGGCAGGTGGAGGAGGCTCAGGTGAGATTATGATGCAGGCCATCAGTGTGATAAAAGTCCTGGATTCCTTCATACTCGTGGAGTTGGAAACCAGGATGGCAAAACAGAGGTGATGATGCCAAAGTGGTCCAAAATTTCTGGACCAGCCTGTTCCAAGGGTTAAAATAATAATAATATTGATACACATTTTCCAAAACATTTGCACAATGGGCCCATGTGTTTGCAGTTCATGGAAGATCAGATAAGCTTATTATGAATGTAAAATTCAACCACTGAGTGTTTACTCTTGCTTGCTGCATACAGGAGTGCAGAGAGGACGCCCTGGCCCAGGTTTCATTGCTCTCTGAGTTGAGAGGAACCGCTGCTGAGAATACGGACGCTCTAGAGCATCTGGAGGACCAATGGAGCAATGCTGCCCAGGATGCAGCTAATGTCATTCAGAGTAAAGAGACTCAGCTGCAGGCGGTGACTGATTACTGCCAACAGATCCAAACAGCCAAGACTACAGTGGACAAAACAATAGCAGAACTGGATGCTGTGCAAGCGTGAGTTGCAGTCCCACAGTTTCATTCTCTAATACTTGTATTTAAAGATATTTTAAGGTACATTTTATCATTTTCCATTATCTTTAAAACTAACTGATATGTCCCTAAAATACAGTCCTCTGCTATCTGTTTTTTACAGTATGCGGCAGCAACCGTTTTTTTCATTTTCTTTCAGGTCCTCTCAGGAGAGCAGCTCCAAGGAGGCAGAGCAGCTAGGTTACTTACAGAGAAGTATGGAGGAGAACAGAGCTGTAATAGGAGAGCTGCTTGTGACCCATACTAAATTGTGCCCCCACCTGACCCGATATGAGCAAGCAACTGCAGAGACTGAACAGAAGAACCTTCAAGAACGGTGGAGAGCTCTGGAAAGAACTTTGGAGAGGATGCTTCATCACACAAATTCCCATTCTCACAAGACCAGCAATGTTCTTTCAGAGTTATTAGATTTGCAGGAACGCTTGGAAATGATCAATAAAGACCTTGAAGCCAAGTCTCCAACAGTTACTCAGTGGAACTGCAACAAGGCACGGCAGCTGATGGAGGCAAATGCTGAAGGTAAAGCAGCCCAGCAGCAGTACCTCCATTTACAACAGCTGTCAGAGCTGCTGCTCCTTAGCCCACAGTGGGAAATGGAAACAAAGAAGATCCATCAGGCACTCCAGGGGGTTAAAGACAAAATATCTTATACAGAGGAACTTGTATCTACTCAAAACCTGTATAGCAGCAACCCTGTCATGGAGAAAATTATCAGAGTGATGACGGATGGCCTGGCCTGGGCCAGAAAGACAGAGAGTGATATTGAGGGCAGAAGGAAAAGAGTGGCACTTCTCCCTGAGGAGGTTCACAGGCAGCTCAGAGATCTGAAGAAGCTGCAGTCTGAGGTGGTCACCAAACAAGGCCAGCTGGAGTCACTGGCGGAGGAAATGACTGAGCTCCTTCCACAGCTGGACCAGGCTGAAGAGGTGCCCATGGTGCACAGTCTTCTGAAACATCTTGAAGAACTCTCAAAGTCCACCACTGAGAAGCTGTCCAAGGCTGTGAAAGAGGTAGAGTCAGGACTGCAGACAAGAGAAAAGCTATCTGAACAAATCGCCGATCTAGACTCCTGGGTTGTTGCTCATCTGCACAGAGAGGTGTCCAGGGCTCCAGACAGTGGGCTCAGGAGCCCTGCTGAACTTGATCGCAGAGTCCGCCACATCCAAGAAACCCTGGCTGAGGCTGAGAAGCAGGAAGCAGTCTCTGAGGCTCTTTTAATTAAGAGTAAAGATATTGCCTCTGAACTCAGCGTCACAGAAGACTGTCAGCTTTTTGACAAGCTTACCAACCTCCAGGAGAATATCAGAACCATTAGCAGCCAAGAGAAAAACAACAAAAATGAACTCAATGAACTCATCCAGACTTTAGATTCAAGCAAGAAAAACCTGGTCTCTGTTGAAAATAACCTAAGGCAGATGTTGGTGGATCTATGCAGACACAGGTTCCCCATTACAAGAGAGTCTCTGCAAGCTTTAGAGCCTTTCAAGCACATCATTTTAGAACACAAGTCGAAGGTTGACCTCCTGCAACCCTGGATTCCCAAAGAAAAGACAAAAGATCTGAACTCTGTCATCTCTGAGCTGCTCGACAAAATGCGTACCCTTGAAATGAAAGCCAGAGATCATGAGAGGTACCTAATCATGAGGCAGTGTGTGGAGGATTTCAGAGAAAATGTTCGGGAGCAGGTACGCCATACCAAAGAAGATGGCACTGACATGGAGGAGAAGTACAAAATCTGTCAGAACCTGCTCATCCAGTTTCACCTGATGAAGGGATTGTGCGAAGATGCTCGCGCCAAACTACTGACAATCTCTGCTGACCTCTACCCTTCACAGCTGACTGCAGAGCAACAAAGGATTAAACAAAATGAGGAGAGTCTTAACACCACAGAGATGACGCTTCATAACAACCACAGCATCATCGAGTGGAACCTGCTGAAGGACCTGGACCTAGAATCAGAGAAGAAAGTCACTCAGGCCTTCCTTGTGAGGACTGAAAAAGAGCTTCAGAAACTTCCCATATTGGAGCCAAACGACACAACAATTAACGGAGAATATGAGAGAGTGGTGTCTTTGAAAAAGACTGTGGAGTCCAGAATGAGAGCACTGGAGGTGCTGGAGCAAAAGAAGGGAAAGAAGAAAAGAAGCGCATCTCAAGACCTGACTGAGCTGAAGAATGCAGTCCTCTGTCAATGTGACTTACAGATGGTAAGTAGCGTTTGTTTTTTTATTTTTCCAATGTTTTCGAACTACTTTATTAAAAGTTTAGCCAATCATAGAAATTAGATGTGCTATAAAATTAAATTCAATTAAGATAGATCTTCCATCCATCCATCCATTATCTTCTGCTTATCCGGGGCCGGGTCGCGGGGGCAGGAGCCTAAGCAGAGAACCCCAGACTTCCCTCTGTCCAGCCACCTCCACGAGCTCATCAGGAGGGACTCCAAGGTGTTCCCAGGCCAGCCGAGAGATATAATCTCTCCAGCGTGTCCTGGGTCTACCCCGGGGCCTCCTCCTAGTGGGACATGCCCGGAACACCTCACTAGATGAAGGGCTACATCCTGTAGCTCAGGAGGTAGAGCACTGATCGGAAGGTCGGTGGTTCGATTCCTGGCTACTCCAGGCTGCATGCCAAGGCTGCATGTATCCTTGGGCAAGATACTTAACCCCAAGTTGCTCCCCAACGCAAGCGTAGAGTATGAATGTGTGTGAATGTTAGCTAATTAAAGCACTTAGCTTAGTTACACATGGAAGTTCTTGTGTGAATGGGTGTGAATGAGGTAAATGTAAACGTGTTGTATAAGTGCTTTGAGTGCTCAGTCAGAGTAGAAAAGCGCTTTATAAGAACTAGTCCATTTACCATTTACCCAAGAGGCGGACAGGAGGCATCCTAATCAGATGTCCGAACTACCTCAATTGGCTCCTTTTGATGTGGAGGAGCAGCGGCTCTACTCTGAGCCCCTCCCGGATGGCCGCACTCCTAAGGGAGAGGCCAGCCACTCTTCGAAGGAAACTCATTTCTGCCGCTTGTATTCGTGATCTTATTCTTTCGATCACCGCCCAAAGCTCATGACCATAGGTAAGGGTAGGAACGTAGATCGACCGGTAAATTGACAGCTTCGCTTTTATGCTTAGCTCCCTCTTCACCACGACAGACCGGTGCAGCGTCCGCATTACTGCAGAAGCAGCCCCAATCCGATCGATCTCCCGCTCTCTTCTCCCATCACTCGTGAACAAGACCTTCGAGATACTTAAACTTCTCCACTTGGGGCAAAAACTCATCCCTGAGCTGGAGAGTGCAGTCCACCCTTAAGATAGATCTTGCGACACATTTATTTATTTGTTTGTTTGTTGGCATCATTATGTGTCAGCAGGAATAGCTAATTAAAAGCTTGGGGTGTATTAACTCTACTACACCAGGTTTGGTAGAGCAATGTGGAGCTAACGCATACAATCTCTTTGTGTTACCAATCTGTGTTCACAGTGTTGATTCTGAAGATAATCGAAACAAACCGTGACTTTGTTTTCACAGTTTAAAAAATTGTTTAATTGTATGTTTGAAAGAACAAACAACAGCAAAAACAAGCCAATGGAATTACCTAGATAATAGTTTTAAAAAAGAACTTCTAAACAATGGACCGAAAATGCCAATATGAAAAAATGTTTTGTTTCTTTTTTCAAATTGTTTTAGGAGAACATCACTCAGGCCAGGGAGTCACTGAGAAGCTACACCTGTTCCGTTAAACAGGCTGTACAGTTCCTGAGGGCTATCGAGGTGTCTCTGCTACCACCGCAGGGCTCTGCCGGGCTCTGCAGTGACAGTCTGGAGGAGACCCATCAGGCTTTGGCCTCACTACAGCAGCAGTTCCAAACCCATGTGGAGCAGCTCCAGAACCAGGCTGCTCTGCATCCTTACCTGTCCCCACAGAAGGTGGAGCAGCTCCAGGAGGATATTCTGAGCCAGCTCCTGGTGAGGATGTCCACTCTCCAGGCGAAGGGCCATGTGAAGCTGGAGTGTCTCAGCAGGTACTCAGCTCACTCATGAAAGTCACAGTCATCCTCTTTAAACTAAATGTGTTTGATGGAAGTCTGTGATTGCAAGTGCAAAGAGAAAACACAGAAATATTTAGGATGAGGTTAAAATTGGCTCCGAGTTTCACTTTATCAACAAATGATTGATGTCACAGTGGCTACATTCATCTATGTAGTCTATAAATATTAAATACAGTCCAATAACAATATCTAAGGATTTGAAAAACTAAGAGCTGCTGTTCTGTGCACATGCCTCCCTTTTAGGAAACTTTCCTACTGAATTGTCATCTTTTATAAGCTACTTGCTCCATCTCTACAAATTTTGTTAAAATTTACATCACACTGCAGACAAAATAGCCTCCTAGACTGGCATTAAAAAACATAGCTCCACTGATCAAGGTATATTTAATAATAAGACTAACAATCATTTTAAACTCGCCTATGAAACCTATTACCAGATAGAGAAATGAGTGAGTGAAGTCTTTTTAATCTGACAGATCAACATGTTTGTCTTTCAGGTGTGCAGAGCAGCACAGAAATTACATCAAGTGCCAGGGCGAAATCATGCAGAGAGTGAAGAGTACAGAGGACAGACTCTTGCAGCTCATCGCTCAGAAAGTCACGTGTCTCACTGACTGCACTGACCAGGAGGCAAATCTTAGAGTGAGCATAAAACTGTTGGTGGACAAACTTAAATGCTGTCGAGGCTCATGTGTTTTCACCTTTTGACAATCTCTGCACAGAAACATAATTCATTTTTACTGACACTCTTGTCAGGCTCTTGCATTGGAGATGGAGGCCCTTCTGAGGCGTCTGGAAGAGCTGCAGGAGTGGTGCTCAGAGCAGAGCTGTCGTGGAGACAGGGAGACCACCATGAGTTCTATCTGGAGATGGGTTTCAAGGCTGCGCTGGTGCACACAGGAGCTGACAGCTCGGAGTAAACAGAGGATCACAGAATGGCGTGACATCTCCGACAGCGTAAGTTTACACAGACATGCGTGTTTTGAGATTTTCATTATCCCACTTCACAAATTTAAAGGCTTATATTGCTGTTTAGTTAGGCAGGACTTTCTGCTAATATATTTACATTAGTGTAAGTAAACAAAAGGAAGTGTGTGGTGGAATTCCCAAAGATGCTAGGCATTCTTTTACTATTGTAACCATACATGTAAATATCTAGTTGTGTTGGTCTCTTTCGCTCAGGTGGAGAAGGCCTCCATGTTACTGCAGGAAGTGGAGGCACAGCTTCCTGATGGCTCCAAGGTGAAGGCATCTACTGAGGAGCTTCAGGATGTGCTGCAGTCCTGGGAGCAGTACCAGGACAGACTGGACTGCGAGCACAGAGCCCTGTCTGCACTGGAACTGCGCACTGCCAGGCTGTTGGGTGTCCCTGCCCACCTGGAGCAGGCTCCTTCTATTCCACTCTGTCAGCAGCTGCAAACGATGCAGGGCCGATATGACAAGTAAGATGTTGTTTGTCGTGCTTTTAACGTGGCTTTTAATGTCCGGCTGGTGAGGGCAGCAGCTCAAACAACTAGTGTCCTGGGTGTGTTTTGTCCTTCGGGATGTTTTTTGCTTTTCTCAAACATCTAGATTCATGCTGTTCTTCTACGGTGGACAGAGGGCAACCAACAGTTTTCTGGACCATGGTGATGACCCTCTGGGAGCCTTCTTCTCTGTCACCATGCAACTGCCATACCACACACCTAGACTGTATTTCAGAACCACTACAATAATCTTTTGACTCCATTAGAAAGATCAGATCCATTTAATCCTGGAACACTCACCCTCCAAAGGCTGAAAGAGCTGACTTGGAGCTGTCATTGTGAGTCTGGACAGTGTGTGGTCAGGATGCTCTTGTGCAAAATTCATCAGAAATAAAAGAAGACCAATGTGATTTTTGCACAGAAGAGTTAATTACCCATAAGCGGGTCAGGTGTAAACTGCAGTGGGTGTGTAACTTACACTTGGCATCAGGCCCCTCAATGTTGTACTCAACAGTGTATTTTTTTTGTGTGCAATCTCCCACTTTCATGGGTATTAGGTAAGAAGCCACAAAACTGTCTAACTTCTGTTTTAATTGCTGGATGTTTGTGTGTTTTCACAGTGTGAAGCAGAGGAGCAGGGAGGGTTTGCGGGCAGCCAGGCAGGAGCTGGAAGAGAGAGAAAAGGTTCGACGGGAGCTGCGGGGTATCCAGGTTTGGCTGAAAGCTGCTGATAGTCTTCTCTCGGAGATGGAGCAGAGCAGCAGCACACAGGAGCTACAGGTGGGACTCTCGAGTTTGTCAGGGTTAAATCATTAGGAAAGCTGTTCCTGTTGTCCACTGAAAGGGCTTTGGGTGTATCCAGGTCCTGCTTTGGAATCCTCTGCTGTAAACACACATCAGAGTGCTCAGAGTTTGTCTCTCCATCCCAGCCACTGGAGTGGAAATAATGAGCCTCTAATGAGACAGGACAGTTTCATCATCTGAACTGAAACACAAAGATGCATTTGTGTGACATCATAGCTATTTTTATACTAACACACTTGTCTTCACACTCAGTGGCATGTCAACAACTAAACATGGAAACTGATGCTTATGTATTGCATTTTATGACACGTTTAGCTCAGCTGGTAGTAGCCAGTTGAACTCACTTAAACATCTCCTGATGCATCTGGGACTTCATCAGCAGGGCTTTTCTAACCCTAGGCGTCATGAATATAGAGAGTGAAGCAGCTTGTTGGCTGTGCAGTGAACTGTGTAGTTTAGTCCGCTAAATATGAAATCTCTGAGTCTGACCGTTGGCTTGGCTTCAGGCCCAGAAGCTGTTCTTCACTTCTATAAAACCACCAACCCACAAAATTCCTCTGATCACTCTGCCCTTTGTCCTGAAACCTGAGCAGAGGCCAACATCTCATCCACTCCAGCTTTCTATCCTCACACACTCACACTTTTTCCTTCCCCTTGCAGAGTGTGTGTTTCTGAAAGACCCCCTTTCCATCACCCAACGGTTCCCCCATCACTCCCACCACCCTCACCCCTCCTCTTGTACCAGACACCTTTTGTCCTGTGTTGTAAGTGGATCTTCCAGGTGGCTGTTGTAGCCAAGTCATTTCATGGGCGCACACAAAGACACACATGTTTCTACTGCTGTACTTGTGAGGACACTCATTGCCATGCATTAATATATTCCAGCTTGTCCCTAACCTCACTCTTTAACTCTCACTCAATCTTCAAACAGGCCTTTGTGGACCGCTGAAAAATGGCCTCGCTTTAATAAAATGTACAGATTTTATAAAATGCATTTATGAAAGATGGAGACCATAATATTAAAACTCCTCAAATAAGTGGTAACTTCTGAACTTTGTCAAACATGTCCTCTCTTTGTTCAAATATCTAAATGTTCTACCTTCAAAATAATTTCTAGAATAACCTCAGATGGATTCTTCTTTCAAAAATGTTCATCACCTTTCTCAAAACACAAACTGGTCCTCACAACGATGGCTATAAAAGACGCACACACAGTTTGCACTCTTTGTCTCCTGCTCTCATGCAAAGAAAGTGTCTCTGTATACCCTCTCTTCCTCCCTTCTTTTGTGCCGTACACACACACACACACAAGCTCAGTTTCCCATAGTGATAACAACTTGCGCCTCCCTGTACGATAGACCATCGGTCCCCTTCAGACACAGGTACTCTCCTCTGTGTTATTTCTCACATTTTTAAAGTTTTTCTGATCTTTCTGTCGGTTGTTGTTGTGCAGTAGAAGCATAATGAGATAAAATTAGTTCACTTTTAACTATTGTGTAAATTATGGACTTGAAGAGGTAGGCTGTGCTTGATGCCAGCACAAGAGAAGGTAGCGAGAGGTCCGCCTGACAAAGAGCTAAAAGCTTTCAAGGAGCGTCGTTAGCGAGAGCTGTACATGATATTGATATTTTATTCCAATATAAGATTTCTGCCGTGTACAAAATGAAGCAGAAAATCTGTGGCACTTTTGGAGAAACATATTGCTGATGTTGGTAAGAGCGTGAAGTCGTCTCTATCTGCTTACAGGTGTTATTTGAGAGCGGAGACTTAGTTGGTGCTAAGTAAAATGAAGGTTATGAGAAATTAAGAAAATCCATAAATATCGCTGTTGTTATGATTGTTTTTCTCCTTCTAGACTCTTAAAAACAATTATTATTCATTGATCTTTGCTTGTTTGTTTTTTTCCTCTCTCTGTGGTTTCAGGAGCTCTACAGTCAGCTGTGTACCCAGAAGTCTTTGCTGCACTGCATCATGGAGAGCCTGAAGATGAAATACTCAGATATGTACACTCTGGTCCCGGTCGAGATCGACAGCCAACTGCAGGAAATCACCAAATCTCTGCAGCAAGTGGGAGTAAAGGTGCAAAAAGCTTTGATTTGGATATCAGAATGAAGAATTTATTAATCCTTAAGGACTTGTGGAAGGTTTTATTTTGAATATATTTGTTTGGAGTAAAAATGTCTGAAAATGAGCAGATGATTGCAACAATTCAAGATCCATGTAGGTCTGCCTCAAAACTCTGTTTCCTGCTGTAATTGTTAACATTTTTCCCCGACTGGTCCATCAGTTGGGAGAGGCGATAGAGAGGAGCGGTCCCGTTCACCGGTTGGGTGCAAAGATGTCTGATATTGAAGCTGGCCTGAGATCTGTTCAGAAGAGACTGGAACAGAGGAGTCCCACTGTGATTGAAGCAAAGCTCACTCAGAAGGTGGGTGATGAGGAGGAGGTGCTCCATCTGTTTCATCGTTACAACTTTTGTAGAGATAATTAAAAAAAAGAAAATTAAACAGCTTCTATGAGGATGAGATAAACATACAGTAAGAGCATGGCCCCAGCAAATTCAGCCCGAGGTCAAGCCGTGCAATGTTCAGAGAAAATGCCAAAAAAAAGGAAAATAAAAACAGGGCTACATCCCTACAGGGCTCAGTTAGCATGTTAAATGTTAAATAATGTTAAACGTTAGAAAAAGACTGAACAAGTATGACATGTTTGGAGGGTTGCCAGGAAAAAAAGCCTCTTCTCTCTAAGAAGAACACGGTAGCATAGCTGAGATTTACAAAGTGGATCTGAACAAACCCGACAAAACCAAAGTGCAGATGTTTGGTCATAAAACACAGAACCACGTTTGGCAAAAACCAAACTCAGCATATCAGCATAAACACCTCGTACCAACTGTAAGCGCAGTGGTGGAGGGTCGATGAAGCTGTCTACAGGTACAGGATACGGGCACCTTGCAGTCACTGAGGCAGCTGAGTCTGCCTTAGCAGATGTAATGTTCACCTTCCAAAAACACAACTTGATGTCTCAGTGTATAAATAATGTATATCACCAATTAATCTTCATTTATATGTGTGCTCAGCGTGTCTGGGATGAGCTGGATGTGTGGCACTCATGTCTGGCAGCACTGGAAGTGGACATGCAAGACTTAGAGAAGCCCGAGGAGGTGCTGATCCTCACAGAAAGACTAGTGGAGGTTCAGCAGCTTCACTCCCTACTGGCCAAACAGGCAGAGCAGCGGACCACCCTAATCAGCAAGGTGAGAAACTGCTAGTGCTTTTTGTTAGCGGTCTTCCCTGTAGTATTGTCTGTTGTTTTGTTTAGTGACAAACACTAAAGATGTGATGACTTTAAATCACCCAGAAGCTCAGAACTGTGGATGGAATTAATGTTTTCTGTCATTGCTGGGAAACACCTGAAGTTACAGCATCATAACAGCCACTTCACATGCTTAACAATGCAGTAAAAAAAAAAAAAGGAAAACTTTTTTCTAGCCAAATCTTCCAAATTACTCCATCTGTGATACTTCTGTGAAGTTTAAAAATATCTCTCCTTTTCCTCGTTAAACAATGTAATATTTCTGTTTAGATTCAAACGTGGCTTCGGGAGCATCAAGAGATGATTAAAAGCTCCAAGAGCTGGATGTCTGAGGCTCAGTCGTGGCTTGTTGCTCCCTGCACCTACACCACAGCTAAATGTCTGAGCAGCCACGTTCACGCCCTGCAGGTCAGCACACTGTCCTGTCCACACAACTCTTTCTTTAGGGAGCGCTTTATTGTAATTTGGTACAGTACAATGTGGCAACCAAAAATGATCTCTTTGTCTTGTGATGCAGATGGTGCTGGATGATTCAGCCCAGATCCGAACCA
>VUQJ01031692.1:0-10751 GCA_015108635.1 Andinoacara biseriatus | reverse complement strand
TTTTACAGCCTCCGGAGCAATTATTAAAGGTGAAGGTAGACTGACAGCCTACACAACAGAGACGGATCTGGTCCACAATCACTTTGCTATCCGAGTCCACTCACAACAGATGAACGGTGGGCAGAGTTTTTTAAGGGGGATTTGGGGGTAAAAATGTAAAATACCGCAAAACATTTTACTGACTGTATGTGTTTTTTTATTTCCTGATTTATTGCTAAATGTTGATATTATTCAAATATGTTAAAATATAACGTACCAAAACACGGTCAGCTGCGGCCATTATAGGGTACAGTTGCCTCAAGGTAATTTGTATTTTACGGTAAAGACTGTACAATATTAGAAAGAAACCCCAACAACCAGATGACCTCCTATGAACAAGAACCTGGTGATGGTCGGAAGGAAAAACTCCCTTTTAACAGGAAGAAGCCTCGGCAGAGCCATCAGAGGTAGAAGGACACTGATTCAGGTAACAGTGGCTAGAAGACTGACGCTGATTCCAGGGAAGACAACGCTGCCCAGAAGACTAGAATCACTCCTGCTGAGAACAGTATGGCTGCCCGAGAAAAGGGGAAACTCAACACTGTCAGTCATAATACATTTATTAAGCAGCTGTACTCACTGGACTGTGGCAACATGGAAGTGTACACCTTGGGGTCGATGGTCCCCATGGGCGGTGGCAGCAGTGGGTTGGTGAAGCTTCTTAGCGGGTGGGTGGGCCGGACGCAGGCCGTCGGGATGGTCCGACTGCTCCCGACCTGGGACTCCTCTGCCGCTCCGGTGGCCGCAGGGGCACCCGGGACCGGGCCTACGGTGGGAACGTGCTCCCCAGGCGGGGCGGAGGAACCGGGGAGGAGAGGAGCAGCCTGCTGTGGTGGAGGCTGCTGCTGGAGGAGAGGATTGGAGGAGGCGTCTGAGGGCATAGCTAAGGATAGGAGGAGGAGATGAAGGGATGTTGGAAATTAAGAGGAAAAGGAAAGATGAGAGATGTTAATGAGGTGAATTAGAAACAAAAAATCCAATTAATCATTTCTAAAGAGCAAAAGAACACAGAGAGAAAAGTTTGAGTAACCGTGTTATAATTACTGGACGGAGACATTGCTGATTTTTAGTTGTATTCTTTGACACTTTGGTGAATACAATCTGGGAATTTTATCCATTAAGACACATCTTTACACTCACGCAGTGATAAATATCACTACAGGCTGCAGGGAAATTGTAGATTTGCTGAAATTTTCACTACGATGTTGCAGTCGCAACGCTTTTCTTTCTCTTATAAAGATACATCTGTATAATTTAAGACTTTATTTCAAACGTCAATCTCCTCCTTAAGCATAAAGAAACCCTGCTAGGTTTGTAGTTTTATTCCATCTCTCGTTGAATGTGAAGCGTCATGCTGGCGCTTCTCTGTTGGCTGAATTTCTCCACACTGTGTGAAACCCTGTTTTATCTTGTCAAAGACATATGAGGTGAAAAAAGAAGAGGAGCTTCTCGCTGAAGGGAAGCAGAGAAAAATCTCGTGTGTGCGTGAACATGGTTCTGGTGTGTCACGAGAGATGAAACTCTTGGTTGTGTAGCTACAGCCGGTTTGATCAGAGAGAACACTGGAAAGCTGGTTATTGTATGTAGAGTGTTCATTAACCGAGCAGAGGAAGAGCTGTTAAAGAGTGAGGGGAGGGGGGAGGAAAAAGTGATGCGGGGGCTTCTTTCAAACAGCTCAGACATGAGACGGGAACAGGGGAAGCTAATAATAATTATTTGTGTTTCTCCATGAAGATGGTTCATGTGTTATCACAACTCATTACCAAAGTTCCCCAGAAAATACATCTGTATCATCTGCAGCCTGGAACGTCACAGAGTTTTCTTTCTGCAGCGATGTTCAGATCTTCACTTCAATACTGCGGAGAATCAACACTGCACATTTTTAATGGTATAACACCAGATTTGTTTCATTTGGCATTTGCAGAAACTTGTGGAAATATAAATGTTTAAGACATTAATTTAAGAAATGATGTGGTGGTTATTTCAGGAATTTCATCTTCAGACTGTGTTTCCAGTGTTTGTGTGTTAAGGCCACTATAACTGTGACTGCTGTGGGGAATAATTACACACAGCCAGAGTTAATCTTTAGGGATTTAGATCAAATGTCATGCAGAGCAGCATCAGCAGAACTGCTCAGCACTCTGAGACCAGCCTGATATCTTGGTTTAGAAACTGCATTCAGAGTCGGTAATAAATGGAGATTACAGTAAGAACAGTCCAATCAAAACTGAATGAAGCTTTTAAACTGTTCTTTCAGTCGGGTGTGATAATAATCTGTTTAAACTTGTATGACATGAGAAAATATTTAAAAGAAGCAAAGTTCATGTCTCAGTGCAGCTCAGTACGGGCAAACGTCTGTACCATCCGAAATCTGATGTTACATCGAATAACTCGGGCAGAAAGTCTGAGTCACACATTTTTAATATCTGGAACTTCTGCTTTGTAAAAGCACATCAACACGACTCCCTCACGCCTCCACAAATACCTGCTGAAATAATGGTGGAACAAAAACAAGACAGACGGTTCGTTTTGTTTGTCTTTGCTATTTTCTGGTATTTGTTACCAACTTGTTTCATATATTGTTGGGCAAAAAAAAATGCTGACAAATCTCACTTTACAGGACTTGATCCTAACTTTAACCCCAACTCTATCCTATCAGAATGTCATTTTCTTTTTGTTCTTTTTTAAAAATTGCACTTTTATTGTGGCAACCGGGGAACAAAACTGCAATAATTCCACTTGCAGCTACAAAGAAAGCAGATCACAAATCATTTGGACTCAAACAGCATCCTGCAGTAATGGTCAGGATTCAGGACGCTAATGAATCAAGTTAAATTTATCCAAGTTCTGCCGAACTTTAATGGCTGCAGAGCAGCAGCGTCTGATTGGACATGGCTGCTCTCTGTGTGTTATTTGGTAACACAGTTGACTCTTTCTGGCCCTAATCGTGTATCTTTTCCTTTATAATCAGCAAAGTCCTTTGTTGCATCTCATTGTGTGTATGTTTCCTTCATTAACAGTTTTCTCATTATATCTGCCTCCCTCTATCATTAGCTGCCCCACCCGCCCCCGCTCTCGTGCGCTCTGCCAGCAGCAAACAGCCCTCGCGGTGCGTCAGGCCATCCAGCGACTCCTCGCCTCTCCTCGCCTCTCTGCTGTTGTTAAATCACTGATACGAGCCAACCAGGAATTAGCCAATTATTGAATTACAGAATTGCTGCTCCCCAGCATGTCGTTTAGCATTTAGCTCTGCAGCAAGACAACAGGGAGATAAAGGAAGGCGAGAGAAAGGTTGCAGCATGAGGCTGGTTGCATTTATAACAGAGCAGGTTTCCTTCAGTTTATGAAAGTTCTGCGTGCACAACAACACAGAAACATGATGCTTCATATAAAGATGAAGCATCACAATTAGATGTGATTTTTCTCTCAGTGACACTAATGTAGCTCTGACAGGTTAATAAGCTCACTATTACTTTGGCACCAGATTCATTTTATGGCTCTTTGATTTTCCACAGCGGTTGGCAAATACAAGCAACCACTGAGCCATTCAAACTAGCTCGCTAGTTAGCAATATAAGCTAACATTAGCTCAGTCAGTTGGTAAAATCTGTACAATCTGTAAAATGTATATTAAATATGGACCTTCTAGCTACATTCACCATCTGACTATAATGACTGTAGCATTTAGCATCTTTAGCGGATGGACAAGTCTGAATAAAACTTTGCACGAACACTGTCACATATGTTTACAGCGATTATCAACATCTACATGTTTACAATAAAGATTTAATATAAATCCAGTTTTTTGGATTTTCATATATATTATGTTATATTATATCATATATCATATGCGTTTCTTTCACATGTTAAGCTTTTTGACCTGTGAACAGGCGTCGCTGAACGGCTGAACGGTTCAACATGGTTCAAAGCAAACATGCTTGGAAACGTCACCATTTATTGGTTTATGGAAATAAAACAACATTCTTTATCTGCAATCTTAGAACAACTGTAATATTACATTGTTCTCCAAAATTACTCCGTGTCACTGATTAGTCTCTAAATTCCAGATGTTTAAACCAGCAAGATGAACTTTTAATAATGAAAAACTCTATTTATTTGCTAATGTGCACCTGTTATTGACGGGAACCCAATCAGAACTATTATTGGTCGCTAACAATGTGTTTCTTGGCCCCAGTGCTCAGTTATTAATAGACATAAGAAATGTGGTTAATGAATGTGCCAACAAGTTAATGTTGTGGATTAATTGGTAATATAATCAAACCTTTGAAGGACTATATATAATATGTGGTCTCTCTCTTTGGTTTTCTTCACCTGCTTTGATTTCTAATAAATACTTCCAGGTTTAGGATTTACATCGTGTCATTTCATTTCTTCATGTTATTGCTGGATAAAACTGTGCTGCATGCTGGAATACAGTCTATATCTAACTGCAGTCTCAGTGTCACAGAGAAATGAGAGGAGTGTAGGAGGCAGACCTCAGAGCTTCACAGCACACTTTTTTTGTTGCCTTCTGGCCTTTGGGATGGCCAGCAATAAAAGAAGCCACAAATCCACCTGTACCTGTGCAGTGGCAGTTCTTCCAGAGTTATTTTTGTTACAGTACTATTAGAAGTATAGAGATGGCATCAAAGTACCTGGTGTGTATCCTCTGTCCACAGTCAGGCTGGGGAAAGGCATTGGTCTCAGGCTGAACTTGTTGTGAGTGAAGCCGCAGGAAGGTGAAGGCAGGATGCCGGGATACTGGGAGGAATCCAGAGCTGGCACTGGGATGGCACTGACCACCGCTGAAACAGAAAGAGCAGCAAGGTGAGCGTCCCAGTGAGCCATGCTGAGACAGAGACAGGAAACCAGGAAGCCACACCGAGACCGCTCCCTCTGATACTGACACATTCTGGAACGCTGACAGAGATCAACAGGGAAATTCCGTCTTGCTCCACCTCTCCATGGCGTCATGAAATCTGGCTCATGTTTGTGTAATCGTGCTGACAAACAAACACACAACAGTGATCACGTAACTGAACCGAGGCGAGAGATTAGGCAGAGGTACGAGAGCCAGACTGTGAAAACAAACTGTGACCATCACTGAAACAGATGCTGATACAGCAAAACCAGTCATCCACAGGAGGCAGCCCAGCAGGGAGCGCCGCAGGGAGCCCACCAGCATCATCACAGCAATTATACACTCATTTTATGTTATTGTGTTACATGGTCCCAAATGGTCTAATTTATATGTTTCATGGCATTAAGTTGACATATAGTAAGAATTATCTTATGTACAGTTACAGTTATGTGATAAAGAAAATTTCACCAGACAATTAATTAAGAGGGTAATTAGCATCCAGGTGCTGCCAATCAACTGATAATCAGCAAGTGTGAGCACCTATAGAAGCCAAAGTTTTGGCAGTTTGCAGGTCTGGAGCATTCAGGTGTGTGTTAACACAATGAAACAATCTTGTGGACGTCCCAGTGAATTCACCCCAAGGTCAGACTGTGCAAAAAAAACCCCAAAACAAGAGCGACATCTCAGAGTTTCAGACTCCAGACCCACAGGATATAATTTGATACGACTGCGCGATGATTTCATTTAGCTATTATTAACGGCCAGCGGGTAAATGGTGCTTCCACCACTTATACTACATATCCCACAATGCACCGCAACAGCTGCTGCGCAGGCCTGGACCTGTGCACTAACCCGTTTTCCGTGTTGCCAATGACACATTGATCAGTGATCAGCGAATAAAAACATTGATCAGCACTTTTTACAGCAGTATTTAAGCTGTCTGACCCCCCAAAATATGGGGGACGGGACATGGGATAAGATGCAGAGGGAGACCTGCACAGGTGAGCGGGTCACACAGCAGGAAACACTGCAGCAAAGTCCTGAAGACAGAACGCGACATTAGCACAGTGAACTTCATCCTGTGACACCCCTGGTCTACAGGCTTCAGACTGAACCAGTATAGCTTGTCTGGAAGGGTTACCAGGAGGAAGCCTGTGATGCAACAACCACAAAACATCTGGATCAATGTCCTCTGCAAAGATAAGAGGTGTTTATGGAGCTGTCTTGCCATAATGCACCGCACCACGAAAACCAAATACAGCACATCAGCAGAAACATCTCATTCCAGCCATCACGCACGGTGGTGGAGGGGTGAAGATATGGGCTTGTTCTGAAGCCACGGGAACTGGACCCCTTGCAGCCATTGAGTTGACCATGAGCTCCTCTGTGGCCCAAAGTATTCTAGAGTCAAAGGTGATGCCTTCTGTCTGACAGCTACAGCTTGGCTGCAGTTGGATCATGCAACAAAACACAGCAGCTGCAATGTTCCAGTCAAAGACGTCAAACTGACTGAACTGCTGCATAAACAAATGTCCACAAACCTCAATGAACTGAAGCAACGCTGTGAGACTTATTTGTGTTAAAGGTGGATTTACAAGCTAATGAGTCACGGGGTGTACTTAGTTTCTCACAGTCTGCAGAGGCCTGTGAAAGCTCTGTGACTGCACAGCATCATTCATGGACCTGCTTGGTGTTGGAAGACTTCACATTTTAGCAGCATATAACATAAAAGCAGAACTATTATGGAACTATTCTAGTTACATTTTGATGATTTTTCATTATGTATAGACACGAGTCATGAGGCCCGGCTGTTCGTCCCACTGAAGAACAGGGACCATCTATGGCAGGCAAAGAGCTATGGCACAACCTGCAGTGGAAGCATATTTTTTATAATCTCAGTGTATATGTTGGTGCCAGCAGCCGTGCAAACCTCAGACAGACAGAACCGCAGACAGTCAGAACCGCAGACAGACAGAACCTCAGACAGTCAGAGCACAAAGTTGCTGTAAAGTGAGAGGAAGAGAAAAAGTCAGTGCAGACAGAGTTCATGTTGTGACCTTGAGAGGAAACTACAGGGAGTCAAACTCACACTGCCTCAGGTCTGTGCAACACACACACGAGCGCGCACACACGTACACACGCATACACACACGCACGCACGCACACACACTTTCGGTGCTTCTTCAAGCATGTTTAGAAGATAAGAGGCATCCATCAGTGTTTGTTTGTGTGTGCGTGTGTGTGCGCGCGCATGTGTGTGCATGTGTGTGTGTGCGCGCGCGTGCATTTCTCTCTCTGTCTCTTTCCCGCCGTGTCTTTTTTAACGCACATGCATTCAGGCTGGAGGTGAATTCAACATTGTGGTTCTGAATATAAATGAATGTTTAATAAGGGGAAAATGTGTTCAAAAGAAAACATTTGCAAACAGCCCATTTCTGCTGCAGCTACAGAAATATTTTCAGTCTAATACTGGTTCACAAACATGCTGTCAGGAAATCAATCAGGAGAAAAAGAAAGAAGGTTTAACAGAGTGTATCGTTCTCGGTTTTCTCCTCCACTTCTTTTCATCTTGGTTTTGTTATCATTGTTTCTCAAACGAGGGCTCGGTAGAAGATTTGGGGAATAGAAGTCATTATGATCGAATATAAATCTGAGGATTATTAAATGGATATTTCTGACAGTTTGTGTTGCACACTTATTCATCCTGACTTGGAATAAACTGAAGTGGTAACTGGTCCGGGGGGGTTCAGGGGGTAGAATGATAAATGACCAGCGTAACTAAAGTTGGAGGACTCAGTCGGGGTATAAATCTAAAAACACAGATTTTACTTTATGCAGATTCATCAAATATTGAATCAAATGCATTTTTAAAAATTTCTCTCTCTCAAAATTCTCTTTTCCTTCTCAAAAGTATCCGAGGGAGCGTGGGACTTGGGTTCGGACCGTTGTTACAAACTATTCGGTCCCTGTGCGACCATAAGGAGAGCTCGGTCTACACCGGGGGCCTCAGGTTCACATCTCTGCTTTCTGTGGACGGTCCTGCTGCTTTAAGTTGTGACCAGCTCAAACTGGGGTAAAGGTGACGTGGGTGGGCTGAGAATCGGCACCTCCTCTAGGCCAGAATTCCCACTCATGGTTGGGAATGAGATGCTGCCCCGAGGGGAGCTGTTCAAGTATCTTGGGATCTTGTTTCGAGTAACAGAAGAGCGGACTAGCACCAGTTAGTGATGGGAAGTTTAGGCTCCCTAACGGCTCTTAACTTGTTATCATTTGCAGCCTCATATTTTAGCCTAAATAAGCAAATATGAATGGTTTGTGTGCTGAGAAGCTCCTTTTGCCTTCATTTTTTTATGATAAACTTTATAATTGCTTTATTTTGTGCATGTGTCCTGTTAAAAAAAATCTTTTTTTTAGCATCCCCTGGTGCCGTGGATGCTGCACCAGTTGCTGGTTTGGGACCAGGGTCAGATGGAGAGCTTGCCCTCTCTCCTCCAACTGGATGGACAGTTCTTGTGTCGGTGCAGGTTTGAGCTCCAACTGTAATTTGCAAACGCAGCTCTCAGCTATTCCCAATTTCCTTAATTTGCAGCCAAATGCTGCTTCTTTATCGTGTATCACTCACATGTTTGTGCACCGCTGTCGCCGCCGTCTTGCTGGTCTACCCCCACGCAGGGTGGAGCGTCTATCTCCCCCTCTGCTTTAACACAGTGGTATAATCCCACAGTCCCGCTGTGTGATTGGCTGAATAGCGTGCCCAAAGGTTCTGCCCGTGTCCTCAGGTTCATGAGCAGAGCTAATGAGAAACTGGGGGGCCGACTCTTCTGATTCACTACCAGGATCCGGCTCTTTTGCAAACAACACATCATTAGTACCTACTGTTGTAAAGACATGTTGGTGGATACAAGCAGCCGGAATGAGCCTGGACTCATCCGCAGGTTGAGGAACTCTCTCATTCAGGTGGAGCTTCGAGTGTAACCAGCGCTCCTCCACATCAAAAGGAGCCAGCTGAGATGGTTCAGGCATCTGACCGGGACACGTTCAGGCAAGTTCTACTGATAGGAGACCCCGGGGCAAACCCAGGGCACACCGGACAATCCTTCCTCCGGACAGGCTGGGGGAGGCTTTGTTGTCTAACAGAAGTGTTGGAGATGAACGAGGAGAAGGAACCCTGAGCACTTCTGCTTAGACTGTTCCTCATGGAACAGGGTAGAAAATGAATGGGGGACGGATGGAAAAAACGCACGTCAATAAAGATTTTTAAATTGAATTCTGTCAAAAGAGACAGACGACCAGTTTTCTTCTGCTTCTTCCTCTTTCAAACCAGGAAGTCATTACACTAAACCATCGTCAATACCAGTATCGATTGGAAAGAACTGATAAAGGCAGGGCTGTGATCAGCAGCTTTAGGACGTGTGTGTGCATGTGTGTGTGTGTGTGTGTGTCACATGTTTACTGTTTTGGGCGGTGATCATTTAAAGAGAGTCAGGGTTTCATTACTGCAGCAAGATGACCAGAGATGAGCAAGTCTGATCAATACACGTATTGAGGGAGGATATTGATTTTGATGATTGAGTTTGGAGCAGTAAGGCGGAGAGCGACAGGTTCATGGAGGTTTGTAGGGTCGAGAGAAAGAGGCCAGGCGCAGAAACACAGACGGACATCGTGAAATGCTGAATTTTGTGAATGCAAGAGGAGATAAAAATCTTGGTAACGAAAGTCACATAAAGATAAAATGAAAGCGAGAAAGAGTCACAGGGGAATAAACCAGAAATAAAGAAGATGGAGGAGAGGTTAGAATAAGATAAAGAAATCAGACAGAAATACTGAGAAAAAGAGACAATAGTGGATAAAAGTTTGATCAAGAGAGACGCCAGCAGACTGAGATGAAACCCAAATAAAACTGATATGAAAATGGAAATGCGAGAGAGTAAAGCCAGAGACAGAAATCCAGAAACAGCAGGTAGATACAGAGATCAGCGCGTCTGACGTCTGCAGAGCAGGTTACAGCCGGGTTTGAAAAATGAAAGATAAAAAATGAAGAAGCCTGGAGCAGAAACAAAATGCAGGAGACAGAAACAAAGATAGAAAGAGTGCGGACCCTGCAGGAGCTTAACAATAACACACACTGCACCAAATCAATTACAGCCGACTGGGGGCAATTTAGCTAAATGTTCTCAAAATTCCCCCCATGAAACAAATAAATAAAAAGAAATAAAAAGGCTAGAATTGCAACAATAGACGTTTCAACCTTTGATGTTAATTAATTAAATGTGCAAATGTCAGTTTGTATCTTCATAATGAATCTATCAACAGGACGTTTATTGACATTCATTTTATTTTTATTTTTTCTGCTAAAAATTCAGTTTTGCAGTACAACAGAACCTATGATGTCATCAGATTGTAATGGATATGTCTGAGCGCTGTTTTAATGCTAGCGAGCCATGATGAGAGGTTTTCAGACCACATTTCTCTCCGTACGAGAGTTTGTTCCTCGCACTCGCTGAGATCTCCAACGTGCTTCCCGACAGCGAGTCCTACACCATCCCATCTGCTGGAACTCCACTAGCTCTTCCTTTCCTCCTCTCCAACATGTGCCCGTCTCCTGCTGCTAAATCTGGGCAGTAATCCTTCTTATTAAAGTGAAATGACAATGAAACCTTTTGTAAATAACCCATAAAAGTAACCAAACCGATGGGCGTGGTGCTCATAGCGATTTGGAAGGCCACGCCAAACACTGACTAGCTCAGTATTCAGAAATAAAGAAGCAAGTCATCTGCATACAGTACAGTGAAAAAGTTATTCCTCATTCCTTTATGTTTTGCCAGGAAAACGGGAAATAGGTGCAGTAATTT
>VUQJ01031683.1:7657-19917 GCA_015108635.1 Andinoacara biseriatus | reverse complement strand
GGATGCCACTTGAAGGACCACAGAGAAATCTGCTAATAAAGCAAAGGCCATCAGTGATTCTTCTGTTAAAGACTGCACAGTGGCTGAGATGTTGGTGAAAACACTGATACAGACTTAGCCACACACACACATCTACACAAGTAAACACACAAAGCATTAACAAGCAAGGAGAGCTACTCAGAGACATTGAGCCACTCATCACAATCAGTAACAGAGCAAATGAAAAAGCAATTAGATCCTTTGTGAGCAACTGCATTTGCCTTGCTTTTGCTGTGACACTTGAGACAATCTGTAGCAAAAGTAGGACTATGAATCCTCACTTACCACATGAGTAAGTGTGTGTGGGAGCATATGTGTGTGCATCAATCTTGTTACCGGGCAGCTGTTAACCTTCCAGGTTTGAATGAAAAACAGGTGGTGAAGCCAAATGCACAATCTTGCTTGGATGAAACACTAAAGCTATGTACTAACTGGCATGTTGCTAATAACACAATACATTTTTGAGAGGTGGTTTAGTGTCTGCAGCTTGGTGGTGCAGCGATTGGCTCTGTTGCCTCACAGCAAGAAGGTCCTAGGTTCGAATCCATCATCCGGTTGGGCTGCTCGCTGACTATTCTGGCTTCCAAAGACATGCAGTTAGTGGGGCTAGGTTAACTGTGATTCTAAATTGCCCATAGGTGCACTGAATATATTTTTTATTAAACTGTTTTTAAGTTGCTTGTCTTCTATAAACATCTTAATTGTATTTCTTCCTGGGAGAAAATTTATTTAACACAATTTTTTGAAATTGTGCCAAGTATGCGCAGTGCTGCATACTTCTGCACATCATTTGTTTCTGCATGCATTTGCTCCCTCTCTTATTCCCACCCCTTCTTATCACCATCTTAATCAGTGATTACTGTCCCTTTGTTCTTGCTCCCTTTCCCCCTTTTCCTTCCTCTCAGTCTTCCATCCCCCTCTATTTCTCTCCATCTGTATGTTGCTTTCTCTACATTGGCACGTGCATTGCCGTTCCCTTGGTTGGTTCTTGGCCAGCTCCCCCACTCCTGTGTTCTTGCTCTTGTTCACCCACCCCCGCCTTCCTCACCATCCTCTTCTTCTTCCCATTTCTGCATGTGTGCCAAGGTCTGGGGGGCTTGACACAGTGTACAGCCCAGTGGCCTAAAAGTGAATACTTACGTAATTGCCAACTGTCTCCAATCATTAGGGGCAGCCCTTAAAAAAGATATGCTTTGCCGACAGCTGCGTCCCCTTGCCTTTGCCAGCCTTTCAGCTCAAATTCACTTTAAAGGGCTTGTCCGCATTATATTTAACCCCAAAGCATTTTGTGGACAACGGAGGAAACACATAAAGGATATAGTTTTTATGCAACATGAAGTTCTGCAACATGAAGTACGAATGAACACAGTACCTCTCAACATGTCGCATGCACTAAGGATGACTGTGCCGATGTGTAATATTTGATGCTATGGATTTTGCGACCCGACTACTTATACTGGGTCAAATAAATGCACAGTACTTTCAATGGAAAGTACAGCAATGTAACAATATTCCAGTTTTTAATAATAACTTGTTTGGTCATCAACTAAGTTGCTGCTATAGGACTGGGTAGAATCTTTAAGTTCTCACTCAGCGGATAAATTAATAACTCGGGAATCAGACCCTTTGGTATTTTTTTTGTATGCTTTTACAACTTGTAGGCTTTGTTGCAGCACAGTATATAGAATAATAAAAACATTGTTTTTGTAATCCTGTGTGAATTCTCAATAAAAACCACAGATATATTGTGAGAAATTAAGATTGAGATGCGTTCAGAAGAGACTCATTTGTTTATATTAACTACTGACAATTCCCTGCCAGTTCCTGCTTAGAGACAAACGTACATTTTATTTCTGCACTTTCAGAGAGACCTCCCACAGTATGGTTAGTGACAGCTGGGTCAGGTCCCCACATATCGAGGACACAGCTGCCCTGCAGACATGTGCTCAGATGCACACATGCATACACATAAACTCCCTTGCACCAGGCAAACAGGAACAGGAAAGCAGAGCATCTGAACAGCCTTGGAGCTGAAACATACAGTCACATTCCTGTTGTCTAACAAAAAAAAAGCATATCTGCTATCTCTTATATCAGGTTAAAACAAAGGAGTGTTAATTTCAGACTAAATCGCCTGTTCTTTACTGAAATTTGTAATAGAAAAGGTTTTAAAAGAGAGAGAAAAGTTTCAAAGGACTCCAAAGGCCATGAAACATTTTAGAATTTTTTAAATATACATTTATTTTTTAAAGCAGTATGTTTAAAACATGAAATACATTTAGATCCCTGTTTCTCAGTGTCTCCTTGGCTGCCAAACACAATCAGCGTGTTTCAAACAAATTAATTACTCAAAGCAAGAAGTCCTAGAATAACTCCTGCAACAATTTTGATATTCTGAACTTAAAGGTTCAGTGGCTTTTCACTAATTTAAGATATAGTCAAGTTTGTTAAAAAAAAAACAAAAAAAACAAAACAAAGCTAAACTTAAACAAACAAAATGCAGTTTAATTTAACTGATTTATTATTGCTTTTCAATATGGCATGCAATATTACTGATATCACTGAGGTTATACTGTGTGGCTACTCGAACAATTGCTTTGACTGGTTGACAAAATGTAAAGATGTGATGTGCTGGCTACTTAGACACTGACTTTGGAAATAATAACCTTGAAAGAATAATTAAATTATATAATTTCAAAAACAGACTTTTAGTCCACATGCAGTGTTGGGTGTAACATGTTCCAAAGTAACACATTACTGTAATCCTAGTACATTTCTCTGTAATGCAGTAATCACATTACAATTATAATTATGTTGTTATGTGCATTACAAGGATTCTTCTGTTGTCTGCATGCCGGGCTGATAGATATAAAAAAAAAATCCATCAAATGTGTATTTTTCTTGCTGTGCACTTGCACTACAATCAGTTGATTTACGTTCATGTGCAGGGTGGAGGATAATGGTGGAGGGGGGTCTACAGCTTTTGAGGAGTGAAGATAAATACATTACTTTTATTTGTGTTGCATGAAAGAATGAGGGTTCAATGGTAAAATGCAAACTGCGTCAAGGACAGAAACAACTGCAGCATACTGCTGACACAACTTCAGCTCTTTGAAAACATCTGCACAGACTGCATGCTAACACAAAGCTAGCGAAGAACCCAGAGCCTGACTTTCCACAGGTAACAAAAGCAGTGATGAGCAGTCAGACTCGAGCACTGTGGCCCCCAATTCTACCTGTACCTGTTTCAGCAGCAGAATCACAGTGGTGATCACTTTGAAGTCTCTTTGAGCTGTTTTTTTTTTTTGGTTTTTTTTTGTTTTACTTTGCTTTGTGTTATTGGCTTTGTGTTCATACACAAACATTAAAAGAAAAATTATTTGTATGTCCTCATTAGGATAGGGATTTGTTTCCGTGTGTGGAACTGTAACCTAAGATTTTTTTTAATCATTAATTGATAATTACTATTATTATTATTTGACAGTGTATTTTAGGTCATGTTGCAGAGCAACGTGAATGCAAAGTAATGAGTAGTAAAATTAATTATTTTATCCAGAGAGTAATTATGTAACTTACTGCATGTGCTATATAAATAAAATGGAATTGAACTAAATTGTTTCAATGCACTGTAACAGGTGTCAAACACAGTATAGGAGACAGTCCTATCTAACCTCAAGTCGACTGGACCAAAAAATCATTGCATACAGTAATGACTTGTGTACATTTGTTTCCTTCTTTTAGTGTTAAATCCTAAAAACATTCACAGTTCAATAACTATTCATATAATGGATGATGAACAACCTGAGAGTCCTTCAGAAAAACACCTGCAATTGCAAAAGTATAGTTAGATCCATAATTTGTTGGGCAAAAACACATTTCCTTTGACTCTCTACACCACTAGAGTTAAATTTAAATCGAACAGTCAGGCTGCGATTAAAGTGCAGACTTTCAACTTTAATTCACATGACACGTAACAAAATTATTGCATTAGCTGTGTAGGAATTGCAGCCATTTTTATAGACAGTCCTCCATTTTCATAGGCTCAAAATTAATTGGACAGTTGACTGACAAGCAGTTTCATGGCAAGGTGAGGTCTGTTCCCTTGTTATTTCATGACAAATGAAGCAGAGATAATATCTGAAGTTGATGCAAAGTGTTGAATTTGTATTTCATAGCTTTTCACTGTGTAGTGCAAAGAGTGAGAGAGGCCTTCATTAGGCTGAAAAGCCAAATAAATCACATATTGGGAAAAAATTCAAGAGTGGCAAAGTGTTGGCAGACAGAAGCAAAACCACCAAAACTGTATCTTTGTCCAACAAATATGGACCAAACTGTATGTTTGTGTTTTCTCACATTACTGTCATAAATTAAGGATATTGTTTTAAAGAAACTGAATACCAGTCTCTAACAAGCTGTTATGATTGAATACATGGAAAACATGAAAACTCATCATTTTTACCTGGTCATAACACACTGTAATAAGCAGTAATCTTTTGCTACTGCACATTCACAATAAACCAACTTACAGTATCTAAAGCATGGATCTAATTTGAAAGCCATTTCATTATAGTACATAAAAAAAGGAAAAAGTATTCTAGGTGTTCAAATGTTAACCTGGATTACTTGAATGTTTTTCAATATAAAATCACATTAATTTTTCCCTCCCCCCGGTTTTCTCAGTAAAGAAATTATGGTAAATTAGTTTCAGACGGTACCTGCTGATAAAAATCAGAAATAAGTTTCTGAGGCTAAAGAAATTAGATGCTTTTTAGTAAGAAAAAAAAACACACTTTCACAAATAAGTGTGTCAGACTGATGGCGTGTATAAACAGTCCCCAAACAGAAGCTCTGAGGGCCATGAATCAACCATGAAGGATAATCAAATCAAATGCAAATGCAGTTTGTGTGATTTTTTTTTCTGTTGCTGACGCTTGATGCCCTGAGGGGCCTTGTCAGTTGTAAGGGGAGGGGTCATACATAATGAGGGGTCACGCTTGAGGGGCCCTTTGTAGACACAGTGAGTGGGAGACCTTTTCTTAGGGACAAAATTGTGGAATTACTCCAAGACAAAGGGAGCAAGAAGCACCCTTATTCCCTTGCAACCCCACTTCAAAGACACATGCACGCACACACACATGCACACACACACATGCGCACACACACACACACACACACACACACACACACACACACACATCCTCCCATTACCTTTATCATTCTCCATCGTTTTTCATACCCTTTTATGAGTGCTTTTGTGTGTGTGTGTTTGCATATGGATATTGATATGCTACAGTCAGATCTTTCATGAAAATCTTGGAAAGGGCTTTAAAAGTGTCTGCCTGAAGCAAACAGGTTTATAGCCATCTGTTCTTGTGTTTTTTATTAAATACATCACGTCTACATAAATTTTCAGAAGACTTGTCATTGCTATACTTGGTGGGATTGTTTAACGCAAAGTGATCTCGGTATGCTTTATGTTCAGCTAAATCCTTTAATATTATGTTTCTTTCTTATCATGTATCTCTTCCTACATGATTTGTCATACTGGCACTGATCATCCAAAGGCCTGTAATATGAAGCGAGTTCAACATTCCCAGGGTGTCTTTCCGTTACCTGGATTCACCTACCATAACATCGGCAATCAAGACGAGCAGTCACATGAAGTTGCCTATCAACTCGTCAAGTTGACTCAGGGTTTCCTCCACACATTCACAAGCAAGGGGCGTTGTCGGTAGTTTCTGAATGATGGCAATTATGGATAAGTGCACTGGCAGCAGAGAGGCTTGTTTTACAAAGGAAGGTGAAACCACTGTATGGGAAAAATATCAAAAGGTTAAACACATGATACAGAATGAAAGTAGCATAGGTGTTGCAGACAATGCAGCATTGTCGGTGTGTGTATGTGAAAGGAAATGTGTGTGCTTTAAACTCTTTGGTTAGTAACACTGAAAAAAAGTTGCTATTTTAATCAGATCTAGAAAGTCGGCAAGAATGCCAACTGTGTATCACAGCGCTATCATCAAGACACAGGAGGCTCCGATGGATTTTAATAGTCTTTCATTACATTAATGTTTAAAAGAAAGATTTTTCAGTAGCAGCTTTAAAATAATAATAATAATAATTTAAACTTTATTTATATAGCACTTTTCAAAACACTATTACAAAGTGCTTCACAATCTAAGAGCCAAATATACGTATACTTTAACGAAAACCCCCCCCCCAAAAAAAACACATAACCAAACAAACTATATGATCAAACATTCATTCCACATACACAATTACATACATGCCAATACATGTAAACAATGGCCTGGAATTACACAGAAAAGATTAAGGGAAGTCCAACCTATAAAAAATGTTTTTTCACATTCAGATTCAGAAAACTTTATTCATCCCGAGGGGCAATTGAGGGCACACAGAGCAGCAATGACATAATAAATCTAAATCTAAGACTAAGAATAAATATAAATAACCAATATAGCAAAAAATGTATGTCACATCTGTATATCACGACCCAGATGGCATGCAATGCAAATGAATGGTACAAAAAGATATACGTTTTCAGCAGACTCAGCTGACCTGACAGGCTGAGGAAGGCTGTCCCAAAGTTTGGGTGCCACAACCTCAAAAGCAAAAGTCTGAGCGTAAATATTTTATAGTAGACTTAGTCTATGTGCAAATTTGATGTATGGTCCGCAAGTACAGTGTAGAAGTCCTTTTTTTAGGATCATAAATTAAGGCTTCTAGAATAATAAAAGTATTGTAAAATTCTTGGCAAAAAAAGTATAATCTATATTTATTACTGATGCTTATTGGAGAAACACATTAGATAACAGTAAAGGATAAACAAGAAGAGGTGGACTGGGATCTCCTGATTTGAATTGTCTGAGATACCGCAATCCATCTGAGTGATATAGAGCACCATGTCATCAACATGTAGAGTGGGAGTGTCTGCTTCAGTGTCTGCTGCTTAGTCACAGTGTAATTTGTGTTTCCTTTCCTGTGTAATGTCTGAAATTATGCACCATTGAAAATTGTTTGTGCATTACTTAAAATGACTTACAATATAAATGTTTCTTCCTTCCTGTAAAAACTTGAATTGCTACCCCCTTATTTCCATGTATCTATGGCAAGTATTTGTAGGTAAAATGTACTTATATTGCAATAATTTCAGATATAATGCATTGTAATTTAATTCTGAATTGAGGCATTAGGCAACATCAGTCATGAGAGTAGAAGTGTGCTTTGAGGACTAAGAGATCGATGTACATCACTGGTTGAACACAACGAAAAAATAGCTAGAAAAGCACAAATACAAACATATTCTTAATGTCTTCAGGTTTTTGTGGGGATTTTTTATTCTATATTATTTAAGTAATATCCAATCTCATTTTACATTCTGTATAATGACAATAAAGGTACTCTACTCTATTCTGTTCTATTCTAAGTATAATCAATCAAGACGGAAACTGCTCTTTTATAGTATATGTAATCTAAAGCATTTGCTAGATTCTTTGAATTTATATTCATTTTCATATTAAAATTAAGACAGAAATATTCACATGTAATTTTAAAAACCACTGAAGGATTCCTTTCCACTGTATTTCACTCTTTGACACATTTTAGCCTTTGAAAGCTACGTCTAAGCGTACTTGTGGGTGGGTGGGGTAGCGTGTGTCAGAAGAAACCAGACAATGTAAAAAATAGCATTAAGCCTCCCACCTGCCTCCTGAACATCATGGAAGGACAGTAATTCTGTGTAGGTAGAGTAATGTTACCAGCACTCTTGAAACAGCTGAAGACAACTTAGCACAGGCAGAACAGTTGAGGCTGAAGGTCATGTTACTGTAAATGTGACATCAGATCACTCTGCCACCTTTGTAAACTGAGGCATTTTCGATAAATTTTTAATTCCTGTGAGCTTCATGAAATGTGGGTGGGTGTCAGTTTAACCAGTCACTTAGCCTGTTGGTTTGCATTGGCATATATCGTGGCTTTTGCACCCAATTAACTCCCATTTGCAGTTTGAAAGGTACCTTCAAACACTAACAGTTGTAAAATGTATTACAATTCTCTGTAGTTGCTTGGTTCAGAAAAGTCAAGCAACCCCTCAAGCACAAAACACATTAACTAATGTCATGCCAGTTCTATTTTGTGATAGGGTAAAAACAAACATGACTATATTGGCACTCCTTTGACTTGTAAAGCAAGTGCCTTCATAAAACTAAAAGCAAGTAAACCAAATTATTTAGAATTTGCCTAATATTTAGAGGAGCCATAGCCATTTGGTTCACAAAAACAAAAGATTACTTTAGCAATTTAGGACATGTGATTCACATGCAACACAGAAGGGCCTCTTTCAGAGCCATACAGAAGTAGGCTTGTGTGTAATTAAAAAAGAGGGGTCTCAATAGCATCATAGTTGGAGGCAACGCCCAAGCCCAGAGAGGGGTCTTGGGACTCTAAACATGCTTAAAGGTTTATTGCGGTGAGGTTTACTGCGCTTTAAAAGCCACAATGGAGGCGAGTGGAAAACAACGGTGGGCTAACATGACTGTGCTTGTGTGTTTGACCAGGTCTGAAAACTCTCTGTTGTATTTTCTATTGTAGTGAAGGGGAAGTGAGGCATATTGATGACAAACACTATGGGTATGTTAAACTATGAAATGCCTATTTAATGAATCCTTAAGCAGTGCAATCGGTGCCCTGAGTTTGACTGGAGTTTAGCAGCTGGAAAGTGGCAAATGGCAAATTAAGTTATGGTAGATTAACTAGTGTTTTTTTAGGCTACCTGCTTCTTTTTCTTACTTTTTCTTTACTTTTTTTTTTTTACATTCTTTCTTGTTTACAGCTGACATGAACAAATATTGCACACAGTATGACTGCAATTCCAAAGAAGACAAAAGGAAAACAAAAAGAAAACTCAGAATGTATATTCAAATTTGACCTTGTGCTAAACTGCTTTACACTGCATCATTTCTGACTGAAGACAATGAATTTTTCTGTCCCCTACCCCCTCCCTTATATGTTAGACATAATATATTTCAAATTAAAACAGCCTTCTGATTCCACCAGCTTGCACCAAAATTTGTGTGGCTGAGAATAATAAATTGCCTTGCCTAATGTTTGCAAATGTATCTCTAATGAGTAGTGTCCTACTTGTTCAATTCATTACAGAGATTTTCTGAGGCTTTCATCTTGTGCACATTCCTCTGTATATGACTACAAACTGTGTTTGTGTCATATAAGTTGTCCGTGCTTTGTATGGGTGTGTGCGCGAGAGAGTAGAAGTAGTTTGTACACATCCGTATTATCTCTTTCTGCTCATCCGCCTGAGAAGCTGGCCTTAATTACAACTGCCTGCTTGAGTCACTAGCATGCTCCCCTACCCACACAGGCAGCAACAACAGGCAGCATCTCTGAGGAAAGGCAAGAGTGGTTTTGCCACGTAGCTGGAGGGCAACTTCTCCCTGCCAAAAAGATACAAAGGTACTGTGGGCCCACATCCAAATGGATCCCTAGACCCTTTTCCCTTGGGCCTTGTTGACTTCCAATTGCTGTGCAGGGCCTGCAGTTTGAATGGACTAAATCCATTGTTTGTTTGTTTTTTTAGACACTTGGTTAACTGGTTTTGTGCTTTCGTTTCTTTGTCTTTCTAGCTTTTTAAAATCAGCTGTATCGAATCAACTTTGAGCTTTGAAATTGAGGCTGAGGGACTGGTTAGGAATTAGGCAGTAAGTTTTCACAGAATGTACTTCTGTCTAATTCAGACAGCGATCATCCCAGAGGCATTGAGCTATATCTTGTCTGGCTGCTTAGATAGAGTCTTCATGTGTAGGCATTTTTTTTTCTTAACACACTCCCACTGCCTGAAATTGTTGACTCAAATATAAAACTTAACATGGGAACTTTTAAGACTTCAATTAAACATCTGGAAAGAGCAGGCACAGCCAACATATAATGGAAAGTTAAATAAATTCCATACATTTTCTGTGGCCAGAACACACCCCAGCATGCAAAGAATTTCATTTGATCTTTCTGTAAAGTTAAAACAACCTTTGGACTCTTGCCAAGAAGTGGTGTTTTCTCACTATTGACAGTCTTAACCTAATGTTTTAATAGCTGGCACTGATCCACTTACAAGCAGTAAGACCACCTTAAACTGGTGGATTGTAGGCGTGTCGACGAATGCACGTAAATCCAAGCAGAATACATGTAGTTGCATCAAACATAGCTTCTATAATTCAAAATAGTGCTTTTTGCTGACTTAAAGCAAACCCATCATGAGAAGCTATATTTTACTTACAATATAGTGCAGTATAATTTGATATCTTTTGAATTATTTTTATTTTTCTCTTTTAAGTCTTTCTGTTGCACTGCCTGCCTTTGGTCAGCGCCGGAGAAGACTAATGCTTTTTTTCTATTAATTTCATCAGTTTATGTTGTTTTGGATAGTTACATTGTTCTACATTATTAGGCTTCAATGAAAATATTTCAAAATGTCAAGGTGAACCTCAGTGGATGAATCTGCATTGCAGATAAGGTAAAGTTAATACAGTTAGATCTATCTAGATTTTAAAATAAATGCAGTGTCAGCTGTCTCAGCCAGATAGCTACCAAACCATTCCTTAGAAATTGATAACAAGTGAAGCAAAGTACGCATTTCTGAACAGTTCCACCAGAGAGACACAACCAAAGCGCAGAATGGAAGGGAAAAAAAATGACACTTCAGATAAGAAATACGATTCTGAACACAAAATAACATTAGCAATGCCACTGCTCTGCAAGCTCAGCACAGAGAACCACTGATGCTGTATTATTAGTGTGCATGATGGAGTTTGTTCAGTAAGTCACCCGGCATGAGGTGGCGGCTGTCTTTGCTCGCAAAGCCACTCCTTTGCTCCTCTCTCACTGCATTCACAGCAGGGAGTCGACTCCCAAAGCCTGGAAAAGACACACTCCATTAAGTCTCCTACAGGACCCAGACACTGCTCAGACACTGCTCAAATGCATGATGAAGGAAAAAAAAGAAAGATTAAACTCAGCCAGGTCAGTAGAAATAGAATGCACTGTCTTTGGTGTACAAACATTTGTGTTTATGTGCAGTATTTTACAACATGCTCAGTTATCACTGAAGCTCAAGATCAAGCTTCACTAACTATATTTCAGTAAATTTACAGTTGAATGTTGACAGATGGAAATAGAATGTTTATGTATATTAGCACTGAAAGGTAGTGCAATAACACATATCTAGAGAGAAAAATAAATCATGTAGGCGTAGCGGTTGACTGCAATATAGACTCCATGGTCCAAAACTATGAGAGGATCACACAGTTATTGTACCAAAAAAAAGAAGAAAAAAATAAAAATTTATCTAGATAAATTCGATTTCTGTCTGTATTTTAACCCTGTGTAGCCAATAGCTGCCACTGCCGGCCACCTTGCGTTTCCCCATGAGGGCAGTTTCAACTACTGTTTGTCCATAAAAATGTTTTTTTACACACAGTATTTTGACACATTTTAATAAGAAACACTAAAACACTAAATCTAAAATTAAAAACAGTTATGTATTTATTAAATATTTAACAAAATTTACCTTTTTAATCCAAAGTCCCCTCAATCACTTTAATCCGCCTTTATCTAGCGAGTGCAGTCTTTAAGATCACTGTCCACATCCACGTGTATTTACTTTGGAGGAGTCTGTAAAACCTTATGAAAACGAGTTGACGAATCAGAGAAGCTCACGTCTGTCTGATGACAGCGATACTGAGGTGAGTTGTTTCCGGAACCTCTCTGTCGGTAACCGCTGCTATTTAAGTAAGCGCTGCTGATTTGCCCACTGGTAACCATGGGTTGCTGAAACTTTCTGCGAGGTCGCTCTGATGCTGTGAACAACTTGGATACTTGGCAAATAAACTCTCACTTGATGTGATCAAACTGTTTAACAGATGGAAAGCGTTTTTTTAGGGCACTCAAACCTAACATTAGCTGGCATAATGTTAGTTTATAACCAGCTGTTGTTGGCTCCAGGAGGGTTGCAGGTCTGATCTGCTGAAAATCAGTAATTGCAATAATATTGGAAATAAATGAGCATGAGGTGATAATAAGGTTATAAGTAGATAAGCAGATCTTCTCAGGTGTATATGAAATACTGATTTTTTTTTTTTTTTAATTTTTAAATTTTTTTTTAAATTTTTTTTTTTTTTTTTTTTTTATTTTTC